>VZQC01012659.1:5349420-5452262 GCA_009823505.1 Rhizomys pruinosus
CCTCCACAATCCTTCCCTAAAACACCAAGGTCAGGTCTGTCACAGCAATACCCCACTCTTCTGGTACCAATTTCTGTTGTAGTTTGTCTTCCATTGCTGTGACAAAACACTCTGACCAACACCAACTTAGGGAGGAAAGAGTTTATTCAGCTTACATCTCCTGGGTCACAGTTCTCAGGGAGCCCAAGGCAAGAACTCAGGGCAGAAACCTGGAGGCAGGAACTGAAGCACAGGCCATGGAGGAATGCTGTTCACTGGCTTGCTCCTCTGGCTCATGCCCAGACTGCCTTCTTATGCGGTACACAACAACCTGCCCAGGGTGGCACTACTCATTGTGGGCTGGACCCTCCTACATTGCCTGACAATCAAGACAATACTCCACAGATGTGGCCACAGGCCAATCCAATGGAGCCAATTCCCCAATTGAGGCTCCCTCAACCCAGGTGTGTCAAGTTGACACTAAAGCTATCCAGCACACATACCAAACTGAAAGCATTGTTGGAAAGTAGAAGTGGAAGAGGGTCACATTTTTATATTCTTGTTATAGTAAAAGAAATTTTTAATTACCATATAACAGTATCATACTGTGCTGGATAGCTTTAGTGTCAACTTGACACTCCTGGGTTGAGGAAGCCTCAATTGGGGAATTGGCTCCATTGGATTGGCCTGTGGCCACATCTGTGGAGTATTGTCTTGATGGTCGAGCAGTGTGGGAGGGCCCAGCCCACAATGAGTGGTGCCACCCTGGGCAGGTTGTTGTGTACAGTATAAGAAGGCGGGCTGGGCATGAGCCAGGGGAGCAAGCCAGTGAACAGCATTCCTCCATGGCTTGTGCTTCAGCTCCTGCCTCCAGGTTCCTGCCCTGAGTTCCTGCCTTGGGCTCCTTAAGTAATGAACCCAGGAGATGTAAGCTAAAAAAACCGTTTCCTCCCCAAGTTGGTGTCAGTCAGAGTGTTTTGTCACAGCAATGGAAGACAAACTAGAACACATAGTTTTAAAAAACAACCCAAACTGGAAAGTCCTGGAACTGGAAGCTCTGTGCTGTATGAGTTAGATGAGGAAGAAATCTGAAAGAATCGGGGGGGGAGGGGGGCTTTATTCAGAGGTGAAAGACGTTCGTGGTCTATGGCTAGAGAGATGGTCAGTGATTAAGAGCTCTGGCTACTCTTGTAGTTTCCAGTACCCACATGGGTGCTAACAGTGGTCCTTTACTTCAGTTCTAGGGGATCCAACACTCTTGTGGCCTCCACAGGCATTACACACATTGTGTACATAACATACATGCAGGCACAACACTCACACATATAAAAAATAAAATTTAAAAATTAAAAAATATTTGTAGTCTTCAGCTTTCCCTCTCACAATCCCTTGTGCCCTTCCTTTGCAACTTGAGCCCAGTGGAATGGTTCCCAGGAAGAAGGGCCGTTCTGCCATCAACCAGGTGGTGACTCAGGAATATACCATCAACATGCACAAGGGAATCCATGGAGTGGGCTTCAAGAAACGTCCCCCTTGGGCACTCAAAAGAAATTGGGAAATTCACCATGAAGGAAATGAATACTCTAGATATGCTCATTGATACCAGGTTAATTGTCTGGGGCAAAGGAATAAGGAATGATACCATATCCATGTTTGTTTGTCCAGGAAACGTGATGAGGATGAGGATTCACCAGACAAGCTGTGTACTTTAGTAACTTAGGTCCCTGTTGCCATTCAAAAATTTACAGTCTGGCCAGGCGTGGTGGCGCATGCCTTTAATCCTAGCACTTGGGAGGCAGAGGCAGGCGGATCTTTGTGAGTTCAAGGCCAGCCTGGTCTACAGAGTGAGTTCCAGGACAGCTGGGGCTACAGGGAGACCCTGTCTTGAAAAAGACCAAAAAAAAAAAAAAATTTTTCAGTCAATGTGAATGAGAACTAACTGCTGAGAGTCAAATAAAACAGGCCCCCTGCCCCCACCCCAATATGTTATAGGCTTAAATTGAAACTGTTAGTCTAAATGATGTGAGCATGAAAAATGAAGAGGGGGCTGGAGAGATGGCCCAGAGGTTAAGAGCACGACTGCTCTTGCAGAGAACCTGGGTTCAATTCCAGCACCCACTTGGTGGCTAACAGTTGTCTCTAACTCCAGTTCCAGGGTATCTGACGCCTTCTTCTGACCTCTGTGGCATTGTACAAGATGGGCACACTTACATACAGGCAGGCAGTACATTCATACAAAATAAAAGTAATAAAGATTTGAAAAGGAAAATGAAGAAAAGTTATCGAAAGTGTAAAGCTTATAAATTGCAAATAAATGATACAAAAAAATGGTTGAGAACACTGTTACAAAGAGAAAAGAAAAACCTTTTGAACAGGTAATGGGTATCTTAACCTGGGTCTTCAATAAGTATTTGAGAAATAAAATTAGTTTTATCCCGCTAGCTCATCTTCAGCATGTTTTCTGTTTTCTTGTTAATACTGCTCTGTAGTCTAGTTTTACTGTTGTTGGTTGTGGTTGTTGTTGGTATGTGTGTTAGAAAATGTTAATATTAAAAAATAACAACTACGTGTAATTTGCAAATGTTCTTTTCTCTTTTCAGAGTGCACATTTGGCTATGATCGATACCCTCATGATGGCTTATACCGTAGAGATGGTCAGCATAGAAAAAGTAATTGCATGTGCTCAACAGTACTCTGCGTTTTTTCAAGCCACAGATCTGCCCTATGATATTGAGGGTGCTGTCATGTACTGGATAAATAAGGTAGGCTTTTACTAATTGAAAATGGATCTAATAACCAGAAAAATTGAAATTCTCAATTAGCATTGTTATCTCTATGACTTGTTTTAAATAAAAGTATAAGTTAAAGCTGTGCAACTTATTGGATCCTTTTTTTTTTAAAAAACACTGTTAAAAACAACAACAACAAAACCACTGTTAAATCTGCACATGGTGGTCACATTTGTAATCTCAGCACTTGGGAGGCTAAGGCAGGAGAATTACTGTGAGCTCAAGGCCAACTTAGCCTACAGTGAGACCTTGTCTCAAAACTGTTGAAATGATGACTTTTTTGGATATTTGACAGTATAATTGTACTTATAATAAATTGCTTAGGGTTAATCTAGCACACACCAGATTGTTATAAAATGTAGAGCCATATATAGGAACAGTGAATATTTCTGAATGATATAATTTTCACACATTTCTGATTAGGAGAATCTTAGGTTTATTGGACCTTGTTATATAAAATCATATTGATTATGGATTTATTTTCTTGGAGAGTTTTATGGTTTATGCTTAGAACATGTTTAAGATCATAATGTATCATTCTCTGTCATTTGAGTAGTAATTCTTCTTGACCCACATTTATTCATTTATTATGGAGACAGGGTCTCACTATATAGGCCTATATGACCTCAGGTTTATAGAGATCCTCTTGCCTCTTGTGTCCCAGGGGCTGGGATTATAGACCCATGCCACCAAGCCCAGCTTTGATCCACTTTTGTTTATAGTTGTCACTGTACAAAAAAATTAAACATGACTGTGGACAAACCAAACAGATTTAGAAGTTATATCTTTTTCCTTAAATACTTGCATGAAGCTTGTTGGGCTGGGGAGATGGCTTAGTGATTAAAGTGCTTTCTGCACCGTGAGGACCACACTTCAGATCCCCCAGAACTTACATAAATCCAGTAGCCTGTCTGTAATTCCAGCTCTTGGAAAGGAGAACACAGAGGATTCTTTAAGTAATCTGTCTAGCCGAACTACCCATATTTATGAGCTTCAAGTTCACCTGAAAGGCTGAATGTCAATGATCAAAGTGGAGAGTAACAAAGGAAGACTCCTGCCATCAACCTTGGGCCTGCACAGAATGCATACATATGTCTTTGTACACCTGCACTCAAGTGTCAGAGCACACAAATGTGGGCGCCACACACATTCACCTGTGAGAAAGTAAAAAAGAAGCTAAATGTAGAAGAGTAAAAGTCATCATTACCCATAGTGTCGGCTACATTGTAGAAGACCTATTTAATACTCTACTCTTGGAGTTCATGTTTAGCCTGCAGCCCCAGCTGTCCTGGGACTTGATGTATAGACCAGGCTGGACTTGAACTCACAGAGATCCACCAACCTCTGCCTCCGGAGTGCTGGGATTAAAGGCCTGGGCCACCACGCCTGGCCATCTTTAGCCTTTTGGAAAAAAGATTAATTAAAAAAATTTTAGCCGGGTGTGGTGGCACACGCCTTTAATTCTAGCACTCGGGAGGCAGAGGCAGGCGGATCTTTGTGAGTTCAAGACCAGCCGGGGCTACAGGGAGACCCTGTCTCGAAAAGACCAAAAAATAAAAATAAAAAAAATAATGATCATCTGTGTATATCTAGATGTTGATATGTACATATGAGTGGATGCCCACAGAGGCCTAGAGCTGGAGTTAATAGGCAGTTCTGAGCCACCCTGCCCTCACATGGGTATTAGGAACCAAACCTGGGTCCTCTGCAATAGCAGTAAGTACTCTTAGCTGCTGAGCCATCTCTCAAGCCCTTTTGTTATGCTTTTGTCAGCCCCACTTATGCTGTGAATAATTACAGTTACATCCTAGATTTACTCAACACTAGAAACTATATCACCTTCACGTCCCATTGCACATTTCTTATTCCTGGTCACTTCATCCTCTCCTGTATTAGTTACTTTTCTGTTGCTATGATAAAACACCCATGACCAAGGCAACTTAAAGAAGAGTTTACTTTGGCTTATGGTTCCAGAGGGAGAGTCCATAATGGCAGAAGAGGCATGGCAGGAGGTGTGCTAAGCAGCAGGCTGAGAGCTCACATCTTCAAGCATGTGCAGGAAGCAGAGGTGGGGCAAACTGGGCGTGGGGCAAGGCCATGAACTGTTACAGCCTGCCCATCGTGACATAGGTCCTCCTGCAAGGCCACAGCTCCTCAAAGATTCCAGGATCTTCCCCAAACAATGCTACAGCTGACTTTATGTTCACAGACATTCACACCACTGTATCCTCCAACTCACTTGCTTTAAATCTATGACCATTAAAATTATTCAGGGGCATAGCTTAGTAGGTAAAGGCACTTGTTGCCAAGCTTGAGAACCCGAGTTTAGTCTCCAGGACTTGGTAGAAAGAAATAACTAACTTCCTTCTTTTTTTTTTTTTAATAGAACTAACTTCCTACAAATTGTCCATACACACAAACACATAGTAATTTAATGTATTTTTTTGTCTTTTTAAAAATATTTTATTATTTTAAGTTATGTGTATGAGTGTATTGCTTGCCTGTGTGTAAGTGCACCTGTGTTATGTAACGTCCATGGAGGTGAGAAAAAAGGCGGAGATCTCCTGAGCCCAGCAGAAGGAAGAGCGGGAGACTGGCAAGGAGAAGCCCATATGCCAGGATCACGAAGAAGAGACAACACTGGAAAGGGGCAGGATAATCCCGTGCCAAGCTCTACCAACCCTATGGAAGACTCCTGAAGGGGGATCTCTCTGGGGATGCCCCAGGACACAGACATCAGAAACACAATTGGGAACATATTTAAAGAACTACAAGATCATAAAGAACAAATTAAAGAACTAAGAAAAGAGAATGAGGAACTCAAGAAGGACCTAGAGAAAGAATGACAAGCTCCGGAAGGAAGTAGAAACACTGAAAAGATCCCATGCTGAAAAAGATAAACCAACCAGCGAACCAAAGAGCTACAAAAAGAGATCGAGAAGCTCCAAAAAGAAGTAGAAATACTAAAGAAATCAGAAGAGGAAATGAAAAAGGAAATCAAACACTCATCCATTCAAGAGGAAAGGAATGGAAAAAGCCTCAGAAGCAGAATGGAGGAAGCAGAACAAAGAATATCAGACCTGGAGGACAACACAGAACAACTAAAAACCTCAAGGAAAGATTATGAAAAATTTAAAAATACACAAAAATGGAACAACCAGGAGCTGTGGGACACTATGAAAAGATCAAACCTCCGCATCATAGGAATAGAGGAAGGAGAAGAATCCCAAGAGAAAGGTATTGATCAGATCTTCAACAGAATAATAGATGAAAACTTCCCCAAACTAAAAAAGGACAAACCAATACCAATACAAGAAGCACATAGAACTCCAAACAGACAAGATCAGAAAAGAAATTCTCCACGCCACATCATAGTTAAAATGCTGGACACCCAAAACAAAGAGAAAATTCTTAAAGCGACAAGAGAAAAACAACAAGTGACCTATAAGGGGAAACCTATCAGAATAACAACGGACTTCTCACAGCAAACGATGAAGGCAAGAAGAACCTGGAGCAAAGCATTCCCAGTGTTGAGGGACAATGGATGCCAGCCCAGGTTACTATACCCAGCAAAAATGTCAATCATAGTGGAAGGAGAGAGGAAAATCTTCCATGACATAAACAACTTGAAAGAATACATGTCCGGAAAACCAACCCTTCAGAGAATACTTGAAGCAATCCAAAGAACAGAAGAAAGGAGCAACCAACCCCAGGCAACTAGAAGGAGAAATCAATAAAAGCATAACTGCAGAAGTAGAAACCTAAATCAAAACCGCAGATGGATAATAAGGCAAAAGGAAGCAACACAAACCTATCAGTCATAACCTTAAATATTAATGGACTAAATTCCCCAATCAAAAGACATAGACTGGGAGACTGGATTAGGAAACAGAATCCATCGATATGCTGTCTGCAAGAAACACATCTTACCTTCAAGGACAGGCACCACCTTAAAGTGAAGGGATGGAAAAAAATATTCCAAGCAAATGGTACCAAAAAGAAAGCAGGTGTTGCTATTTTAATATCGGATAAAATAGACTTCAAAGTAAAAGAAATCAGAAGAGACAAAGAAGGCCATTACATTTTCATCAAAGGAACAATCCACCAAGAAGATTTCACAATTATGAATATATATGCCCCAAATTCTGGTGCACCAAACTTTATAAAGACAATTCTCCAGGACCACAAGTCACAGACTAACCCCAGCACACTCATAGTGGGAGATTTCAATACCCCACTGAGTCCTTTGGATAGGTCAACAGGACAAAAAATAAACAGAGAGACATCTGAACTGAACGATATGATACACCAAATGGACCTCATAGACCTCTACCGAACATTCCATCCTAATACCAGAGAATACACTTTCTACTCAGCACCCCACGGAACATTCTCCAAAATCGACCACATCCTGGGACACAGAAGAAACCTCTACAAATACAAAAAGATTGAAATAATTTCATGCATCCTGTCAGACCACAGTGCAATGAAGCTCAACATCAACACCAGGACAAGCCCTCCTGCCTACAAGAACACATGGAGACTAAACAACACACTCTTGAATAATGAATGGGTCAAGGAAGAGATAAAGAAAGAAATAAAAACATTCCTGGAACTGAATGACAATGACAATACAACACAACAAAACTTATGGGATACCTTAAAAGCAGTCCTAAGAGGGAAATTTATAGCCCTGGGTGCCTACATTAGAAAAACAGAAAGAGCACAAGTGAATGATCTAACACTACAGCTAAAAGCACTTGAGAGGCAACAACAGATGAACCCTAAACGCAACAGACAGGAAGAAATAACAAAAATCAGAGCAGAAATCAATGAAATAGAAACAAAGAAAACAATACAAAAAATCAATGAAGCCAAAAGTTGGTTCTTTGAAAGAATAAACAAGATAGACAGACCTCTAGCCCAGTTAACAAAAAGAAAGAAGGAACAACTCCAAATCAATACAATCTGTGATGAAAAGGGAAATATCACAACGGACAAGGAAAAGATCAAGAAAATTATATGGGAATATTACAAGAACCTATATTCTACCAAGTTTGAAAATCTAGAAGAAATGGATGAATATCTGAAATCTTGGGAATCACCAAAGCTTGGCCAAGAGGAGACCAGCAGCTTAAACAGACCCATAACATATGAAGAAATAGAGGATGTAGTAAGAAGCCTCCCAACTAAAAAAAGCCCAGGCCCAGACGGTTTCACAGCAGAATTCTATAAAACATTTCAAAAAGACCTACAACCATTATTTCTGAAACTGTTTAGAAGTATACAATCAGAGGGAATTCTCCCAAATTCCTTCTATGAAGCCAACATCACTCTATTACCAAAACCAGGCAAAGATCCAACTAAAAAGGAGAATTATAGACCCATCTCCCTCATGAACACAGATGCCAAAATTCTAAACAGAATACTGGCAAATCGCATACAGACCCACATCAAGAAGATCATCCATCATGACCAAGTTGGATTCATACCAGAGATGCAGGGATGGTTCAACATACGAAAATCAATAAACATCATCAAACACATAAACGGAATCAAAGACAAAAACCACACCATCATCTCAATTGATGCTGAAAAAGCCTTTGACAAAATCCAGCATCCCTTCATGCTTAAAGTCCTAGAAGGAATTGGATTGGAGGGATCATTCCTCAATGTAATCAAAGCCATATACAGGAAACCCACAGCCAATATCATCCTAAATGGGGAAATGACGGAAACATTCCCTTTAAAGGTAGGAACTCGGCAAGGCTGCCCCCTATCACCACTCCTCTTCAATATAGTGCTTGAAACACTTGCTAGAGCAATAAGGCAAGAAAAGGATATTAAAGGAGTACTAATTGGAAAAGAGGAAGTCAAACTATCCCTATTTGCTGATGATATGATTGTTTACTTAAGGGATGCAAAAAACTCCACCAGAAAACTCCTAGAAACGATTAACAGCTTCAGCAAAGTGGCAGGATACAAAATTAACCTTAGAAAATCAATGGCCTTTCTTTACACCAAGAACAAGCAACTGGAGAAAGAATTCAAAGAGACCTTCCCACTCACAATAGCCTCAAAAACAATAAGATACCTAGGAACAAACCTAACCAAAGACACCAAAGACCTCTACAACAAAAATTTTAAACCCTTAAAGAAAGAAATTGAAGAAGACCTCAGAAGATGGAAAAACCTCCCATGCTCATGGATTGGGAAAATTAACATTGTAAAAATGTCCATTTTACCAAAACTCTTGTATAGATTTAATGCAATCCCAATCAAAATCCCCAAGAGTTTCTTCACAGGCTTGGAAACAAAAGTTCTTAAATTCATTTGGAGAAACAAAAGACCCCGAATAGCCAAATCAATCCTGAGTGAAAAGAGCTACACAGGAGGGATCTCTATACCAGATTTTAAACTATACTACAGGGCTATAGTCATAAAAACAGCCTGGTACTGGCACAAAAACAGACCTGTTGACCAATGGAACAAAACCGAAGATCCAAATCTGAGCACATACAATTTCAGCCATCTCATATTTGACAAGGGGGCCAAGAAACCACAATGGAGAAAAGACAGCATCTTCAGCAAGTGGTGTTGGCAAAACTGGATCACCACTTGTAGAAGAATGAAATTAAACCCCTACCTCTCACCCTGTACAAAAGTCAACTCCAGATGGATTAAAGACCTCAACGTGAAACCCCAAACTCTGAAGGTGATAGAAGAAAAAGTTGGCAGCAGACTACAAGACATAGGCATAGGAAAAGACTTCCTAAATCAGACAGCAGCTGCGCAAGAATTAAGGTTGACAATTGACAAATGGGACCTCATTAAACTCAAAAGCTTCTGTACATCAAAAGAAACAATCAAGGAAGTGAAGAGAAATCCCACAGAGTAGGAGGAAACCTTCACTGCAGAAACATCTGACAAAGCATTGATTTCCAGAATATATAAACTACTCAAAAAACAAAGAAAAAAGAAAACAAATGACCCACTCAATAGATGGAGCAAAGAACTGAATGTAATTTAAAAATAATAAAAATGTACCAACTTGTAACTTTTTAAATTCTTTATTTGATGCATGTTTATAATATCTGGTCATATTCACCTCTACTCCCTTCTTTTCCTCCTAGACATCCCCAATGTACCCCCCCTTCCCACCGTCATGTCTTTTTTTAAAAGTTTACTTTTTTAAAATATTTTTTAAATTTTATTTATTTTTGTATGTGTATGAATGTACTGTCTACATGTAGTTTTGTGCACCCATGTCGTGCAATGCTTTGGAAGTCAGAAGAGGGCATCAGATTCCCCTGGAACTGGAGTTAAAGACGATTTTCAGGTGCCATGTGGGTGCTTGGAATTGAGCCTGGGTCCTCTGCAAGAGCAGTTGGAGCTGTTAACCGCTAGGCCATCTCTCCAGCCCCTTCTTCTTCCTTTTTTTAAAAATATGGCTCACTGAGTCCAGTTCGTGCTGCTCACATGCTTACAGGTGTGTGGCCATCCACTGGACCATACACAACTGTCCTAGTTTGCTTTCAGTCACTGTGACAAAACACTCTTTTCAGTTACTAACTTGGGGAGGAAAGGGTTTGTTTAGCTTACATCTCCCAGGTCACAGTTCATCACTGAGGAAGCCCAAGGTAGGAACTCAGGGCAGGAATCTGGAGTCAGAAGCTGAAGTTTGGGCGAGTGCATAGTCTGAAGCACTGTCCAATTGAGACAGTTCCTCAGTTGTGGGTTCCTCAACCCAGGTATGTCAAGTAGACACTGAAGCTATCCAGCATAACAACCTACCAGCAGCCACATCCTACAGGAAATCTCTCTCTTCCCTAGCTGCCATCAACAGCTGATAGCTCCTCAGTTAGAGATGGGACCTCATAAGCCTGTCCCCAATCCATGCTGTTGTATTGACTGGCTTGGTCTTGTGCAGTAACCATAGCTGCTCTGTGGTCGTGAGTACATTTGCCCTGTCATGTCCAGAGCATGGCGTCGCACAGCACCCACCACAGTTCCCTTCTTCCAGATGAGTGTTCGCTTATATGCATATGCAACCTGTGCATACCTGGTTCCCTTGGCCCCCAAAATTCATTTAACAATTGTCTCTTTCAAGTTAGGGGTTTATTGTATATTATCTTCAATGTTTTATTCCACCTTGGCAAGCCTTCTAATCTGCCATCTTACCCAGAAGTCTTATGTTCAGTTTATGTGCTTAGCATGCAAGAGACCCTAGATTCAATGCTTAACCACCACCAAAGGGGTAACATCATCCTGACTTCCAAACCATTGACAATTTTTTTTTTTTTTTTTTTTTTTTTTTTTTTTTTTTGAGACAGGGTCCTCCCTGTAGCCCCAGCTTCCATGGATCACTTCTGTATGACCAGGCTGGCCTTGAACTCTACAAAGATCCGCCTGCCTCTGGCCTCTGCCTCTCAAGTGCTAGGATTAAAGGCGTGCGCTGCAACACGCCCTTGGTGGTGGTGGTTTTGTGTGTGTGGTGTGTGTGTGTGTGTGTGTTGTTCCCAGTCTCCCTGTCGCCTAGGCTCGCCCCCCACACTGATCACGTAGCCAATCAGACAATCGTCACCATCCAGCCGGCGGCCCGTCCACTTCCCAGTGCTGGGATTACTGGTGTGTTTCAGCACCACACCTATCCGAAATTCTGCCCTCTCGCTCGCGTCTCCCTTGCTCTCGCCTCCCCCCCACCCACTGGCTCATGGCCATTGTATATGCTTAGGCAAGTACACATGCACTCCGGAGCATCCCCGCACCCTTATCCGCTATTCTCGTGTTTTTGATGGCTTTGTGGACCCTCTGCACGGTCCGCCATAGTGACCGTGTCACGTCCCACTAGCAAGGAAGAGCCTGTGGTGTCCTCTGCCTCCACATCTGTTCCTCCTATGCCTCTGGGGAATTAGCCGTCCAAGCCTGGGGTGCAATGAACACACGGCTGTGGTTATGGATTTGCTTCACGCTCTTCACGAGGTCTTATGTGTGAAGCCAATGTGTATCAATTTGGAAGGTTTTTGAGGCAGAGTCTTGCTGACAGAGCCCAGACTGGCTTGGAACATTCCAACCCGCCTGCCCCAGCGTCTAGGCGCCAAGGCCAACAGGTGTGCATCCTGTGCCTACTAAAAACTTTCCATTTTGAAGTGGCTACATTTTCTGCTTTTGCCTTAGATGTACTGAGTTTGGGGTGTCAAAGGTAAGGAGGGCACTTGGGTCCCCTGGAGGTGGCGTTCACCCTCCATAGCACAGTCTTGCTGGCGTAGCCGAGCCCTTCTTGGGTCTTTCCCCCCCTTGGCCCCTCCCCCAGTCACCAAAGGCTGGTGGGTGTTGCCTCCTCCCGCTCTATTCATTGTTTAGAGGTGTGTGTGTGTGGTGTGGTGTGTGTGTGTTGTGTGTGTTATGCATGTGGAAGCCAAAGGTCAATGTCAGAAGTCTTCCTTTATCATTCCTCATCTTATCTTTGAGGCAGAATCTCTCTAATGGGCTGGGCGTGGGCTGGCCGTGTGAACCACAGGGAATCCATCTAGGATCTGCCAACACAGGGCTTGAGGTTAACAAATAATGCAACACTCGTCCAGCTTTTTTTTTCGAAAGCCAATTTTTTTTTTTTTTTTGGTGTGTTTGAGAAAGGTCTCCCTGTAGCCCCGCGGTCCTGGAACGCAACTGTGTAGACCCAGGGTGGCCTTGAACTCACAAAGATCCCCTGCCTCTCCTCCCAAGTGCTAGGTTAAAGGCGTGCACAACCAAGGCAGGCTAAAAGCCAATTTTTTAGTGAAGCTCTGTGCATTTCATACATTCACTGGTAAATGGAAAAAAGCCAAAGAGCCAGGGGGCTCCCTCTCCCCCCAAAAATTGAAGTGAACCCCTGTGAGGGACCAAGCTCCTCAACTGACTTTTGAGAACAAAAACCTTGGGTTAATCTGGGCTAACTGTGGCCTTAACATCCAAGGAAAGTATAACCAGAAAAATAAGCATTAAGAGGCCTGAGAAATTGGACTTTTCAGGTAGAAAGTTGAGAACTAGTACTTAGACAAAAAAAAAAAAGAACACTGTGTTGTTGTTGCCTTTCTTCAATTCTTAAACTGCAAGTGCAGCTACTACTTGGCTGCCACTGCTTTTGCCATCCTTCAAGACACGAGACACAGCTTCAAACCTTCCAATATGGGGACTGAAGACTCATGTCTCTCCAAAATCCCCCAAGCCTTCAGTGCCAAGGGGGCCATGCTGAGAAGACATCCAGCGTGAGAGCTACTACTCTACTGGGGTTGCAGCCTCTTCATAGTATAGAACGTGCCAAATTGTTGGACTATCATCAGTGGAGGCCAGTCAGGAAGATCAAGACAGGAAGTGTTGGTGCTTACTGGACCTCATTTGGGTAAGCCATGGGAAGGAAAGACCCCATGTGGAGCAAAAGCCAGGATTGTGGTTGTTTGGGCTTGCCAGGAGGAGCCTTCAAACACTAACACACTTCCCTTAAGGAAAACATGACTCTTTCAGCCAAAAAAAAAAGAAAAAAGAAAGAAATCATAATCTGAGGTTACTAAAACCTAAGACGTCATAATCTTGGATAATGTGTAGCGATGGCACTATATGCATATTTTGGAGTGATACAAATTGAAGAAACAACAACAATAAAAAAGACTGGGTCAAGAACTGAATGAAAACCTTAAAGTCTGCCTCAAACCACCCAAAACAGTCAACTTCTGCATTGAAAATTAAAAAAAAAAAAAAAACAAAGACGGAGAAAAAGATGAAAGCATGTATGGCAGAATGCGTGATGCAGGAGCTCTGGTGGGGTGGTGGTTCTTCAGCTGTAGACCTGGCTGGCCTTGAAGTGGTAGTGATCCTCCTGCCTCTACCTCCCCATCACTGGGATCATGGGTATGCAACACCACACTGGGCATTCTGGTATCTGTTTATACACAGAGAGCCACCTCTGCTCTCAGATTGCTATGACTGAAGGGCATGGACAGCTCTTTCGGGACCAGTTTCAATAGCAGGAGCCCCTGCCTTTAGCTGTATGTCGCCCTCTCTTCCTGGACTCGGCATTCCCTTCTTCAAAATGGGATGAGGTTTCCCATTGGCTTGGGGCTCTCCTTGCCACTAGGCAAGTTGAGTGAGCTCACTTTCCTGTCTTTGTCTCTGTCCCAGCAGAGCCAGGGTCGGGCGTTGTGGGGGTAGGTGTGAAGGCACTGAGTGACAGCAGGGCACTTTCCCAGCTGGCCTTGCCCTGGGCCACAAACCCACATGCTCTGGAAATATCCACTCCTCCCTTCCCCAGTCTCACGGTTGGGTGGCTTCCCTTCCTATTTCTCCATTCCAAGGCATTGGGAGGAGGCTGGACCCACTTCCTGGACAGCAGGCAGGGGTGGGTGTGGAGTATGCCAATCTTGCCCACCCCTCCCACCTCGGCTGCCTGTCCTCTGTGGCACCCTGCCCAGAATTGTGCCCAGCCGTGACAAACCAGGCTTTGTGTTGCTAGGACAAAGAACACGCTCTCCCCCAGTCCCCTTCGGTGGCCAAGACCTGTCCTGCCTAGCCATGGCATCAGATGGTGCTGAGGGTTGGCAGGGGCCAGTCTGCCACTGGGTGTGGGACGGGAGGTGTGCAGGGCAGGGGCGAGTTGCTGAAGGTCAGCCCACTATTTGGAGCATGTTGGGGACAGAGGAAGTGACAGTCAGTAGGACAGGATCACGGGAGATGCTGGTCTCTGGCTCCCAGGGTCAATGACTTCTACTCACTCCATCAAGCTTGTTTAGAGTCTATGTGCCAAGGGTGTGGGAGGCGGCATGAATCAGACATTTGTCCCTGACATTTAGGAGATAAGACTAGTGGTAAATCACCACAAACAAGACATCAGGATATCAAGGTCAGGAGCAGCCAGCAGGGCCTGGGGGAGGATGCAGCGCAGCCCTGCCTTCCCAGCTCTGTCTGGGTTTCCCAGTCTGCGACGAGTTGAAGAGAAGGAGTTCTGGAGGCTGTAGATAGGGCTCAGAGGTTAAGAGCACCGCCTGCTCTTGCAGAGAACACCAGTTACAGTCTCAGCCCCCACATGGAGGCCGAGAACAATCTGAAACTCCAAATCCAGAACACCAGTTCCAGGGAAATCTGACACTTTCTTCTGCCCTCCATGGTCATTGCATGACACGGGTGCAGTTTACATACATTCAGGGCAAACGCGCATACACATAAATGAAAATATTTTTTTATACGTTATTTTTTTATCTTTAGTTATTTATATGAGTGTATTGGCTGCAAGTATGTTAAGATGCACTGTTAGTGGGGTGGGAGAGTGGCAGTGGCGGGGTGGTGAGAAGAGGCATTAGATCCTCTGGAACTGGAAGCCTCTGGATGGCCGTTAGCTGCCACATGGGCGCTGGGAACTGAACCCCAGGTCCCTTGCTGCAAGCACAATCAGTGCACCTAACCAATGAAACATTTCTCCAGCTTGCCCCACCGGCATTTAAAAAATATATTTTGATTATTATTGTTTTTTATGCGGATTGTTCAATGCCTATATGTAAGGTAAGTGCAACCTGTGTCCATTACAATTTTCCTTTGGAGGGTTCAGAGAGGGCTGTCATCCCTCCAAAACTTGGGGAGCAGAAGTTGAGTAGACTTCCTGTAGGTTACTTGGGAATTGAAACCGGGGTCCTCTGGCAAGAGTCAGCCAGTGCTCTTAACTGCTGAGTCATCTCGCCAGCCCCTCCCCTGCTTTTAATGACCATACATTGTTCCATTGCACTGATGTTGCTGTAGCTGAAGGAAGGATAGAGATGTTTTTCCTAAGGAGTTAATAAAAATTGTGGAGAAAAAAAGGTGGGAGATGGGTGGAGCCTAAAATGTGTTGTGTTTAGTGGGTGATATTTTGTCATTGGTGAGGGAAGGGGCCAGAGTGGTTGAGAGGCACTGGGAAGTTGTCGTGCAAGGAGATAATGTAAATTAAATGCGGTTGTGCACCTTGAAACCAAAATCCATAATAAGCAAGTAATAGGATCACGTTCAAGCCAGCTTGGCTCACCATAAATCATGTCAAGAAATGGAGAAGGAGGATCAAAAATCAAAGGCGCCCCTTGTCTTTGTCCCAAGGTTTCCATGGATTGGGTTTTCCTTTCACGAATAAACCAAAGGTGCCCTGAAGGAATTATGGTTGCCTGGAGTGTAGGGGGTGCTAAAAGCTCATGTCCGTCATTCTATAGCGACCCTGCCACACAGCCCTGCGGACACTTCCAACCCTGAGAACCGGGGGAGCTTGTCTAGACTCTCTGTCCTGAGTCCCTGTGAGTCATCAAAGGGGGGCACTGGGATTGGGCTGCGGGGCAGGGCCAAAGTATGAGAGTCCGGAAGGGGAGGAAGAAAAGCAAATGAGCATAAGATGAGAGGAGAGGGAAAGGAAGGGGGAGATGACAGAGAAGCAGGAGGTCTGTAAAATAAATGATAGCTCAAATCTAATCAGATTGTCCTAGCCTGGAATTAAGAGAAAACAGCAAACAAAACCCAGATTCCCCCAGATCTGCAGATGCCGACCAGGGAAAGTCAAATGTACAGCTGGAATTGAGACACACACCGGTGACACTCCTTTAATTTTGGGTGCTGAAGCGCGGCTAATTACACTACCACAACCTCAAGTAACCGTTTCCGTCAGATGGTGTACTAATAGACCAAACAGCAAGTTTAGATCTAAGTGGCCATTCTAACAATTAGTTACCGTCATGATGGTAACACTATTGCCCATAACACTTAGGATTTCACTTAGCTTCTGGTAAACAAGATGTCCTTAGCGTATCTGACATGTCACATAAAGCCTGGCGATTGCTGCCAAATGCATCCGATGACACAGATGCTGTCAATGGCTTCAGTTTACATAGGAGCAAACTGAGGAATTAAAAGTGTCATTCACCTGCCTGAGAACACCCAGAGTGGGAATCAGTCCCAACCAGCCTGACCTTAAACTTAAAGCCAGCACCTCTCCCCCTGGGCGGAGGCGGTCCTTAAAAAATTGTTTTTGAGATAAGGTCTCTTGTGGCCCAGGCTGGCCTGAAACCACCAATAGCCAAGGAGACTTGAAACTTCTATCCGCTTGGCCTCTACTTCGGTGCGGGGATTCCTGGAGATGTGTGGGCAGACCACCAAAACCTGACTCTTTGAGCCTCTGTTTGTCCTGCTGTCTGGCCTGGGCTGGGGCCTTAGACTATGCTGAGAGCTGGCAAGAAGAGGACCATGGGTTTGTTCCTAGGAGTTTCGCGGGAGGGGGGAGGGGCCAGGGGCCGTTTCTTGAGCATGGGATGTATGTCAGGAATAGCTGTTCTCATCCTGCCCAGGTAATGGGACGTGATTGGTTCTTGTGGCTATCATAACACAACGGTGAGCTCCCTCTGTCTCTCCTGGTTGGTGACCCCAGCAGTTTACACACCCTCTCTGGGCTCTTTTTCCATTTGGTCCCTGAACAGGAGTTGTTCAAGCAGAGGTCCAGCCTCTTGCCGGTTTTCATTCAGAACAACAGGAAATAGTGGGATCCTGTCCCAGGTGGACTGTAAGGTCAGATGCCAGCTATCAGGTGTATGACAGAGCTGGCTCCTTGGAAGACTGGCTGGCACAGACTTGAGCTCTGGCATTTGCCCCTGGGTTGCTGGGGAGGAGAATTAGGAGTATCCTGCTTAGCTCTAGATTATGGACTGATAGGGCTTTGTGGCTGTCTGGCTGGTAAGTCACAGGCCCCAGGACTCTATCAGGGCCCCCAGGGCTAGATGGCCTAGGGACAAAAATGTTCCAGGTGGAGGAAGCTGCCCAGGAGGGGGCTGGGTGAGCAGGGAACCCCACCTGGTCACATAGCAAGTCCCTTCCTCCCTAGACTGTACATTTCCTACCAGGAGATCCGGAGTGGCCATTGCATGTGGTGGGGGAGGGGCTGCCACAGTTCCGGATCCAGCCCTGGGTCACCCCTGGCACCTCTCTGAGGAGCAGTAGTGTTTTAAGTCTCTGGGCTGGTCTGCTGGCGGTCATTCCTGGCAACCTGCTGGGAGAGAATCTCAGGACCCACCCTGGCTGGGTGCAGCTAGTGAGTGAAGCCTGGACACAGACCCCCTAGGCTGCTCCTGGGGCTGGGCAGGTGTTCCCAGTCTTGCCAGTCTGGGTGGTGACAGGTGACCTCATTCTGCAGGGTCCTCCCTTGGATGCCCAGACCAAAGCTGCTGACCCAATTCTGGTGAACTTCCCTCCCCCCGCGACTCACCCCCACACCCCACCCCCACCCCCCACCCCCCACCCACTCCTCCACCCCCCCCAACACCCGCTTCCACACCCACAACCCCCCCCCAGCCCCCACCCACCCCAACCACCCACACCCACCCCACCCCCCCACCCCTTGTTGCCACCCTAACATTTTCAGCAGGTAAACCTGTGCCAGAGTCCACCCTAGGACCAGCCTTCTGCTCACATGATCTCATTTAAAACTTGCAAAGGCACAAGGCATTTTGGGAACAGGGAAAAGGAAGAGGACTTCAGCCTGGGGTGGAAGAGCGTCCTGAAAGTCTCGCCAGGGAATGTGACATTTAAGCCACACCTTGAAGAACAGCAATAATAACAGCTGACAATTTCTTAAGTTTATTAGATGCCTACCCACCACTGTTCTGAGATGTTTTTCATCACCTCATTTAATTCTCTTTAAATTCTGTGATACAGATACCGTGTCATCCTCCTGTAACAAATGGGAAAACCAAAGCAAGGCAAAGAGAGGTTAAGTGACTCATCCAAGACTACACAGCTACCAATTGGCTGAGTCTGTATTTGAACCCGGAAGAGAGATTTTCTTATC
Organism: Rhizomys pruinosus; assembly: GCA_009823505.1. Taxonomy (NCBI): domain Eukaryota; kingdom Metazoa; phylum Chordata; class Mammalia; order Rodentia; family Spalacidae; genus Rhizomys; species Rhizomys pruinosus. The sequence continues at coordinate 5,368,009 of VZQC01012659.1, forward strand.
TGGCATGTTTTTAAGCCACTTCTCAGAATCTGACTGAGTTGTCTTCATCCACGAGATGAGAGAGAGGGGAATGTAGGGCACGAAACTGAGAAAATCCCTGTGAAAGACTCAAGGCAGTGCCTGGCACACAGCGTTCAAGGATTGCAGATGGCTCTTATCGCGTGGCTGTGGCGGTGTTATCTTCGAGCCTCCCCTCCCCCTGCAGCCGCGGCTTCCTCCCCCGCAGTGGCAGCCGGTGACGTTGGCGCAGCCGCTGGCACACTCTGGGGTTTAATTGGAAACTAAGAGACGTGGAAGGGGATGTTCCAGGCCCCTCCCTCCTCTCCGATCGACCCCGGGGAGCACAAACGTCTCTCCAGCGCCGCCTGCCGCCCAGCGCGGGTACTGCTTCGGCACCCCGAAGTTTTTGTGTCTGAGTGGCTGGCAGAGGAGGCGGGAGGGGCGCGAAGGGGCTGGGTAGGGGGGATACGAGAGACACCCCGGTTCTTGGGGAACCCAATGCCAGCTCTCTAGCAGCTCAGGCCACGCCCCTCCTGCAGCGGCCCCGCCCCCTGCCAGACCACCGATGCTCCGGGGTCCCCCGCTCCAGTGTACCGGGAGCGCGGGGCTGGGGTGCCGGCAGGGGGCGCGCGAGAGGGGCGCGGGCGGGCGGGGCACCTGAGGGAGGCGGGATCGCCAGGGCCCGGGCCTCCCCCGCCCGCTCAGGTCCTCCGGGAGCTGCAGACGAGCGCAGCCTGCCCGGTCGCTGCTACCTGTGGCTCCGCGCGCGTCCCTCTCCCGGGGACCCTGGGCTGTTCCTCTCACCCTCCCATCCGGCCACTCGCGTCTTGGACCCGTGGCTCTGGGCGTCCAGGGATCGCGCGTCAGGGTCGCAGCTAGTGACATGTAAGATCGCCTCGGGGTCCAGGCTCGGAACCCGGGCACCCCTCTTGCCTGGAAAGTTTGGGGCTGGGCGCCATGGCCAGGAGCAGCACACTGAATATCCGCGTGGTGGAGGGTCGGGCTCTACCCGCCAAGGACGTGTGAGTTCCCCGGGTGCCTGGCGGGAGAGGGTGCACCCCGCACCTGCTGGGGTGCCGGGGGTGGGGTGTCGGCGGGGCTCCTGGTCTAGCACCTGCTGTTGGGGATCCGTCCTCACGTGGCGAGGCCCCTGCACCTTGCTGTCCTGGTGGGAGGGGGCGCCGGGGCTTAGCAGATGCCCCGCCCTGCTCACCCCGAAAAGGAGGGGGGTCTTTGTTCCCGGGAGGTCTTCCACGGGTCTTCCGGAGCTGGGGATGGGAATCTCAGGATCCGGCCCTCTTAGAGCTGAGGAGGGGGCTGTGGGATCCCTTCCTTAGCTCGGCAGGTGTCGGAGGTAGGGCTTCCCCAGGCGAGGGAGGGGGGTATCCTGGCACCTGTGGGGGAGCCCCAGAGCACCGTGATACAGATGACCCCCGCCCCCATGTTCAGTGCGCCTGGGGTGGTTAGGTTTGCAGAGCCTCAGCAGTGGTCCTCCCACCCAGAGACAGGAGTCCCAGTCCTGTCTGTCAACCCAAGGTGGGCTTTCCTGGAAGCGCAGATTGGCCAGGAGCCACTCACCCCTGCCGTCGTGATGGAGCCGGTGGCCGTTGGGCTCTCCTCCTCTCGGACCCTGGCTATGCCTCCCTGGGGCTGACTCAGCAAATTCCGACTCAGCGGAAAGGGGGGTTCCCCTCCTGCTTGGCCTGGAGCCCAGAAGGGGTTCTGAGGGTGTCAGCATCTGAGACAGGTGTGGGGTCCTTGGGAGGAGGTGTGCCAGATGACCTTGAGCCTAAGTTTGGCTGGCCCTTGATCTCCCAGCTGGGCCAGGGAAAGCTGGGCAGGAGTTGCTGCCGGAACCCTACATCCAGCTGGGGGGTTGGGGTGAAGGTGATCAAGGTGAGCAGGGACCTGAAGCCAGGGTCCCAACTGGCTGCTTGGTTTCAGGACCGGCCACAGTCACCCAGCACTGCAGCTGTGTCAAGAGGAGAGCTGTGTGGAAGAGTTTTAGTGCCCCCTCCCTCCTCAGTTTTACCACACACACACACAACACACAAACAACACACACCTCTAGTAAAAGCAACAACCACACCAGTCTTGAACCATTCCATCTTTCTGAGACATCCCTTCAGAATCCCTGAGCATTCTTGATTGTGGAACTTCAGGGCCACAAGGTCACGGGTGGAGACCTGGCAGCTGCTGGTGGCCTGAAGAAACCTACCCAGAAACACTGCTCCTGCCACACTGACCTCTGGACTGCCCACCAGTCCTGGGCACAGGCTTATGAGCCAGTGGCAGATGTGGCCACGGTTGGAACAAGGGCTCACAGGCTGCTGCTTCTCTGGGAAGTGATCGAGACTTCTCCTGTTCCTAGGACCCTGGGCTAGCTCTGCTCCCTCTGATTCTTGGGGTGAGGCAAGCTCTGATGTGGGTCATGCCTCAGAGAAAGACCAAAGAGGAGGTGTCCCTGGGTCCTGCTGGGTTCTCGCCTCAGTTTCCTTAGTGATTGGCTCCCTTCCTCAAAAGGGCTCAGAAGAGCAAGTTAGAATTTCTGTGCTGAGGGTGGGAGTGGTAGGTAGGGTGTATTCTTTGTCCTTCTTCTAAGGCAAAAGGCCCAGACTCAGCCTGACAGTTAAAGTATGGGAGAGGGCCACCCTTGCCTAGGAAGAACTAGCTGTTATTTTGCTTATTGCTATTTATAAAAAGTTAGCTGCTGGAAGGGATGGAGAGAATGGCTTTGGTGTTAAGAAAACTGACTGTGTATTGCAGAGAACGCTGGAGGGGTTCTGTTCCCAGTACCCACAAGGAACCTAACAAACTGTCCCCAAACTTACTCCAATTCCGGGGGAGGATCTTATGCCGCTGCTGACATCGAAGGTCATTGCATGCACATGATCCAGTCACATCCAACTGGCAGACAAAAGGACTCATACAACACATAAAAAAAAATTAGCTGTAAGCTGGACGTGTGGTGGACACTGGTGGTTCCAGCACTCGGGGAGTGAGTCAGGAAGATTGATACGAGTTCAGGCCTAGCCTAGGTTACACAGTGAGCTCTGGACCAACCTGGGCTAGTAAGACCCGGTTTTTACAAATGGAGAAACTTGGGGCTGGAGAGAAGGGCTCGGCGGTTAAGAGCACCACTGCTCTGGCGAGGAAAAGGGTTTCGATTCCCGCACCCACGTGGCAGCTAAGAACCATCTTTAACTCCAGTTTCCGGGGAAATCTGATGCCCTTTTCAGACCTCTGAGGCTTGCATTCAACAACATGGTTGCACCAGCCTACATGCAAGACAGTATAACGCACAACATAAAAAAAAAATGGAGAAAACTTGGTGCGGGAGATGGATCAGTGTTAAGAGCACCCGGCGGCTCTTGCATAGGACCTGTTTTCAATTCCCAGCCCCCACATGCTAGCTAACAACTGTCCATAGCTCCAGTTCCAGGGGAATCCGATGTCCACTTCTGCCCTCCTTGAGCACTGCATGACATGGGTGCCCACCTACCTACATCATGTGAATACACTCATACAACACAAAAATAAAAATAAAGTAAATATTTAAAAACAAATGGAGAAATTAAAGACCAGAAAGGCAGTCCCTGGCATAAGATCACACAGCTAGACTGTGAATACCAATAGTTTCAATGTAGGAATAATACTATGGCTGAGGGTCCCGTTTTCCCAAGCTTGCCTGGGGCAGGGGCCGTGGGAGAGGCCAGGAGTCTGGAGGGAGTTGGGTCTGGAAGAGGACACCCTCCCTGCCACTGTGGCCTCTACCTGATAGTCTGATAAGGCTGTAGTGCGTCAGCCTGGAGTGGATGTGCTGAGCACTGCTCCCAGGAGGGGCCTGGGGTTAGCCAGGTTGCCTGGGAGGGGCTATCTCCCAGTTCTGTGCCAGTGGATCCCAGTTGATGCTGAGCCACATCTACACTAGGGAGGCCAAGGAAGCTCAGAATAGAGGAGACTTGTGGAAAACTGAGACACAAAGCTCAGTTTGCAGCCAATGTTGATGTGCCCTGGGGTCCCCAAGACATTTATGATTCTATGGCAGAGAGAGGGTGGCTGGAGTGGGTAGAGGGGACAGGGCTAGGAGTGAGTTGGCCCCACAAACCTGGGCTAGAATCCTGTCTCCACTGCAGCATCCAGCACCCTCTCTGCAGGATCACCCCTAATCCATATAGAGAAACAGTAAGAAAGATAATTTAGGCATAGGTATAGTGTCTATTTATTTTTTGAGACCTGGTTTCACTAAGTTGCCAAGTGAACCTTTTGCCTCAGCCCCTGGAGGACCAGGACTATGGGTGTGGCCATCCCAAATGGCTCGGAGGGTTATTTTAGACAATGGCAGTCAGAGGCCACCTCTCTGAGGAGGTGACTTTTGCAAGGTTTGAGGACCCTGGTCTGCAGCCAGAATTTACTGGTGACTGTTATTACAAAGTGTGTGTGGGGGGCTAGCTTTGATTGGCTGAAGGCTGAGGGGTTTGAAAAGGGGAAATAGCTCATGTCTTTTGGGGTTTTGTTGTTATTTCAATGCTGGTGCTATAACCCAGCTCAAGCAAAGCTATAGAAGCCAAGCCTCCGCCACCAAGCCCACATCACGCTTCTAGCCACCCTCGTGGATTCAGTTTTTGGAGGTCTCTCTGTGTCCCTTAGTCTTCTTCCAGGACAGAGACAGAAGGACAGGTTGAGCAGGGTGCTGCGTAGAGCAGAAGCCGGTGGAGGCCTTGGCTGTGGCAGGGCGTGCAGGGCAGCCCGGTGCCCCTCAGCAGCTTGCCTCCTTTTTTTTTTTTTTTATTTGGTCTTTTTTTGAGACAGGATCTCCTGCGTAGCCCCCAGCTGCCTGGAACTCACTCTGTAGAACCAGGCTGGCCTTGAACTCACAAAGATTCCGCCTGCCTGGCTCCTCAGTGCTAGGACTAAAAGGGCGTGTTGCCACCACGCCCAGCAGCAGCTGCTCCTTTTATAGTCTCTAGCAGCCCTGTTCCAGATGTGCATTAATGTCTGCTGGAGTCAAAGAGGGGCAAAACTGAGGCCCTGGGCTGGGGGTAGGGGAGACAGGAGGCAAGGGATGGGGGGCCACAGCCAGGTGCTGAAATCTCCCCAACATACCCTCAATGGGTACTTGGCTTCTTCTGGGGTCAGGACTCCCAGCTGTGGCTGTGTGCCTGTTTCCTACTCCCACAGTGGAAGCTTAGAGCACACGGAGCAGCAGGTGGGTAGATAGCTTTCACAGTTGATGTAACCTACCCATGTTCCCTGAGGTCCTGTCTCTTTGTAGGGCATGCTGTGTGACCCCGGGTAGGGCCCCTCCCCTCCCTTGGCCTTAGCCACACTCTGCCTGAGTGGGACTCCCTCCATGCCTGCCCTTCCCATATCCTCCTTGACCTCGTTCCTTCACAGGTCCGGGAGCAGTGACCCCTACTGCCTGGTGAAAGTGGATGATGAGGTGGTGGCCAGGTACGTAGTCAGTAGGCAAGTGGGTGGGGCCGGGAGGGAGAAGCTGTGCATGGTAGGAGATCAGGGAGGAAGGCCCTAACCCCAGGGGTCCTGCGGGTCTCAGGGGGCTTTTTACCCCCTGGGCTCTCTTGTGTGCAATGCTGGACTGCCAGCTGCTGCCCCACACAGCCCCATGAACTGGCCAGTGTCCTCTGCCTGGGGCTGGTGATGTCCTTGTGGCTCCCTGGGTCTGACTCAACCAGGCTGTGTCTCCCCTAGTGGCCTCTAGAGGGGCGGGGATCTTATGCTTGGCTGGGCTGGCTGGTTCCGGGCCTCTGGATGCTGCGGTGCCTTGTTGTGTGTGTGTGTGATGCTGCACAAAATTTTCTCAATGGACACTGTGTGGCGTGCGTGTGTGTGGTGTGTGTGTGTGTGTTAGTGCTGCCTTTTGAATCTGGTGTGAACACTCTAACCATGTGTGAATGTATGTGGGGGTGTGCAGGACTCGTGTGTACCCATGTGCAGGGTTTGCACATGCCTCAGGAGACACAGAGGCTCTGGTGTGAAGGCAGATGAGGATGTGTAGGTGTTGCTGTGTACTGAGTGTAGGGCATTGACTGAGCTGGTTCCTGCCCCCGCAGGCAGAAGGGACGCTCTCAGCCCCCGAAGTTCCTGAGTGGGTGGTGGGGCTTCATGACTGAGCGCCTCGGGGCCTATGGAGACAGGCGGAATCAAATGCTCCTGGCACCAGTTCTGGCCCAGATGGGCTGGGAGCTGGGGGTGGGGACTCCTCAGGCAGGGGTCTCCTGCGGCACCCCTGTTGAGCCCTCGGAGTGGCTCCCCTATGCTTGGCCTGTTCTGTGACACTGGCCCCCAGCCTCAGACTGCCTTTCTGTGTGACTTCAGGCTACTGTACTTCCTTCTCTGGGCTTCAAGCTGCCAACAGCTCAGGGACTGGGAGTGGGAGATAGCATAAGGTTGGTGGGCAGGGCAGGGTATGTGGGAAGCAACTTGAGAATCTATCTGATGGTGGTTTCCTAGGCGCACGCACATGTGTGTTGTGTTATGTATGTGTGTTGTGGGGTGTGTGTTGTATTGTGTATGTGTGTGTAACATATATGTAAAGGAATAAGCAATGATGCCACGGGCCAGGGAAGCCAGCTTGGCAGACTTGAGTCTGTTGGGTCTTTGCTGGGCAAAGTAGAGTCTTTGTTCCCTGTTGGGTAAAAGAAAGTGCATTGGGCTGGCAGGCCCCCTTGCTGACTACGTGTCTGGCTTTGGCTTGGCCCTTGGTGCCTCTGTGTTTCCTTGGTTTACCGGGTGCTATGAAACCCTGAGTGCTCTGTCCCCTGTGGATGCCACAGTGTCCTGGCCTGTCTTGCCCCCCTGTGCACCTCTTCTCACGTGACACCTTCCTGTTCCTTGAACAGGAATCTGCTCATGCCTGCCTCAGGGCCTTTACACATGCTGTTCCAGCCATCTGGAACTCTTGTCCTCCCTGCCAGTCCCTTTTGCCTGACTGACTTCTGTAGGAAGTCTTCTGTGAACTCCCTTCCCCTCTTCCCAAAGACAGGCTGCATCCATGCCTCAGCGAGCTCACCACAGACACAGGACAGCCGGGTGGTCTGGGTGAGGGGTCGGGTATGAACCAACTTTGTGTGTTGTGACTGTGGATTGTGTGTTGCTGCTGAGCCCTGTCTGCATCTCTGTGTCTGCAGGTGCCAGGCTTGCATCTGTCCAGGTCACTGTGCCTATATTTACAAACACGTTTCTAGAGGGTTCCAAGGCTGCCTATGTATTTTCGAATGTGTTCTTTTGTGTATCTGGCTTCCTTAGTGTGTATAAATATGTCTCTCTGCCTCTCTGTCTGTGTTCGTGTGCGTGTATGCACGTTTTGACCCTGCGTGGCTCTGCCTATATGTGCCTGAGTCTATGGTATGTATGTATGTTGGGTCTGCATGTGTGTGTGTGTGTGTGTGTGTGTGTGTGTGTGTGTGTCTGCCTGGGTTCCTGCTTATGGGTTCAGGTATGTGTGTCCCTGTGGGAGAGAGCTGTCTAGGTTCTAGGCGTGTGTGCCTAGCTGAGCCTGTTCTTGGGTATGTGTGTCCCCAGCTGTGTTTATGGGGGTCCACATGTCAGCCACCATATGACGCTCCAGCCCACACCCCTCTTGCAGGACAGCAACAGTCTGGCGGAGCCTGAGCCCTTTCTGGGGGGAGGACTACACAGTGCACCTGCCTCTGGACTTCCACCACCTTGCTTTCTATGTGCTGGATGAAGACACAGTCGGGTGTGTGTTGGGCGGGTGGGGGATGTGGGCCTCAGGTGGAAGCTGCTGCTCAGTGGGCAGAGGAGGTCCCCATCTGACCGTCCCCTGCCACCTTCCCCAGGCATGATGATACCATCGGGAAGATCTCCCTGAGCAAGGAGGCCATTGCAGCTGACCCTCGAGGTGAGTGCGGCAGGGAAAGGAGGAGAAGCCTTCAGAGCGGCTTTGAGAGGAAACGGTCTCAGGAGACCCAGAGCTGTCTGGGGAGAGCCCATCTGCATTGGCTTTTGTCTTTAATTTCCAATTCTGCTCATTAAGGAGCAGCAGATTCATTTGCATACAGCAGGGCTCGCGCCCCAACTGCAGGAAACCCTCCCCTGCCCATTGGCAGCCACTTCATTTTTGTTTTTGAAACAGGATTCCCTTAGCTAGCCCTAGTTGGCTCCCAAGTTATAGTGGTCTTCCTGCCTCAGCCTGCAGAGGGGTCCTGGTATTACAGGTGCAGAGTGCTGTGCCTGGCCACAGCCAGTTGTTTTAGGTTCTTCTAGGTGGAATTTTGCAGTGCAGAGAATGAAACAGGGCTTTGAAATGTTCTACTGCTGAGCTGCACCCTAGTCTGGAAGGTTTTGTTTTTTTTTATGTTTATGATCAAGGACAATGGCAGTATCAGGCAGCACTGGGGGAGCAAGTTGAGCCCTTCCTAGCTATGCTGTCACCACTTGGTTATCACGGTAACCTTGTGAGGTAGGGACCCATTTAGTGTACCCATTATTTTTTCTTGTGATTAAGCTGAGGCACAAAGGGTTAAGCCACCTGCCCAGGGACATAAAGATTTTGTGGTCTGGCATGGTGGTACACTCCTTTAATCCCAGCACTTGGGAGACCGAGGCAGAAGAATCGCAGATCTCTGTTCAAGGCCAGCTTGGGGTGGGGGTGGGGGAGAGGCTATAGGGAGACCCTGTCTCAGAAAAAGAACCCCCCCCAAAAAAGATTTTGTGACATCCAGGAATCAGATCCCTGGATTTGGACTCAGAGACTGAGAGCCTCCTGCATCACCCTGAGTATGTGTGAGTGTGTGCATACAGGCATGTGAGCGTGTGTAGGTTGTGTGTGTGCATGTGTGTGTCGATGTGTGGGATGTGTGGAAGATGTGCAGGTAAGAAATGTGCAATGGTTGGTGTGTGTGTGATTGTATCAGGTCACACAAGTGTGTCCCACTTTTAACTTTTTTTTTTTAAACTTTTTTTTTTTTTTTGTGGGGCTTTTTGAGACAGGGTCTCCCTGTAGTCTCAGCTGGCCTGGAACTCTACTCGGTAGAACCAGCTAGCCTTGAACTCAACAAAGATCTGCCTTGCTCTGCCTCCCAAGTGCTAGATTAAAGGTGGTGCACCACCACACCCGCTAAGCAGATTTTTTAATTTAAGGCAACAAGACAGACTCCAGAAGCCACAGACTCCACAGACTTAAGGAGCTGAAGGAAGTGAGGACGTGGGCAGGAAGTGAGGACGTGGGCATTGGCAGGGGTAGGGGACACTGACCTGTTCTTGGTGGGGCAGAGGAATGCCGCATACACACACACACACACAACACACATACACACTACACACACACACACACACACACACACACACACACACACAAAGAGCAAGGAGAGTAGATACTGACCACATGAAGCAGTCCCCTGAGTTAGGGATCATCAGCCTGAGCTATAAATTGAGATTCTCATTTTTGTTTTGTTGTTTTTTAGCTAGGATCTCACTATGTGGCACTGGCCTGCCTGGAACTCACTATGTAGACAAGGCTGTCTTCAAAGTCACAGAGATTCTCCTCCTCTGAGTGCTGGGATTAAAGGTGTGTGCCACCACACCTGGCTATTTTTATGTTTATTGCTGTTTTGGTGCTGGGCTCAAAATCAGGACTCCACTATTGAGCTATGCTACAGCTCCCTTTTCACGCTTGATAATAATTATAAAATTGAGGTTACAATTTACCTGTCCTATACCATTAGGTAAAAAAATTGTTTTTTAGTATAGCTTTATTTTGTATTCTCTAGAATAAGATCAACCACATTCTCATGCTTTGAAAGTTGCCTTTGCACTCTTTTGTCTATTCATAGTACAGATATGTTTTTCCCATTATGTTGTTTGCTTTTTTTATTAACTTGCAGGAGCTCGTTATATATTATGGAAATTAAATCATTGTTAAGTTCAGAATACACGCCTCCCTCTCTTACCTCCCTCAATTCTCTATGTAGAAGACTTTCCAACTCTAAGATTCAAGCAGCTGTGTGTGTGTGTGTGTGTGTGTGTGTGTGTGTGTGTTCATGTGTGCATGCACTTGTTTCCTGTGAGTGTGGAGGCCACAGAACAACCTCAGGTGTTTTCTTCCTCAGGCTCTGCCCACTTCTGAATCTTTTTTTTCCTCTTTATTTATTTATTAATTTTTATTTATTTAATCTTTGTATGTGGATAAATGTACTTCTGCCCATGTAGGTTGTGCACCCGTGTCGCAATCCACGGAGGTCAGAAGAGGGTGTCGGATTCCCGGGAACTGGAGTCAAAGATGGGTCTCAGCCACCATGTGGGTGCTGGGGATCGAACCCGGGTCCTCTGTCAAGAGGAGTCCGCGCTCGTAACCAATAGGCCATCTCTCCAGCCCCCCGCCCCTTTTTTTTTTTTTTTTTTTGAGGCAAGCTNACTAGGCCATCTCTCCAGCCCCCCCGCCCTTACTTCTTGAGGCAAGCTCTCACTGAACCTGGAGCCCACTGAGTAGGCTGCCTCTGCTTCCCTTGAACTGGGGTTATAAACACACAGCATGTCCTGCTTTTTACATGGGTGTTGGGTATGAAACTTAGACCCTCATGTTTGTATGGCAAGTACTTTACCACCTCCCCAGCCCCATCATGCAGGGTTTTGGTTTGGGGTTTTTTGACAGTATCTCATGAACCCAGGTTGGCCTTGAACTCAATATGTAGCCAAGGATGACCTTGAGTTCCTAATCCTCCTGCCTGAAATAACAAGTGTGAGCCATTGAGCCCAGCTTTGCTTTGTGGTTTTGAGTCCTTGTTTTTGGTTTTATGAGGGTCTCATTGTGGATCTCAAGCTGGCTTTGAACTTGAGATCCTCCTGTCTTAAGACTCCAGAGTCCTAGGGTCTCAGGCATGAGCCCACATGCCCAGCATTGGGAAAAATATCTACATGATTCTTTTTTTTTTTTGGTCTTTTTGAGACAGGATCTCCCTGTAGCCCCACCTGTCCTGGAACTCGCTCTGTAGACTAGGCTGGCCTTGAACTCACAAAGATCCACCTGCTTCTGCCTCCCAAGTGCTAGGATTAAAGGCGTGCGCCACCACGCCTGGCTCAAAAAAAATAAACTTAGATTCTTGCAAGTCCTCGCAGATCTCTTTCCTTCTTATTCCTTTTAATTTAGCTCCAAAAAGCACAGGTGGTTGAGCCCTGTTACCATTATCCCTATAGGAGTAAATGCAGCTACAAGGAATTGACAGAAGAAAGCTGATTTGGCTTTAAATTCATAACCACAAACTTCATTCACATGAGCAGCAACTACTGAAATGCCAGTCCAAGTTGGGCACGTAGATGCCTGCTTTCTCACAGTCTTTTTCAAAATCGTCACACTTTCTGAATCCTTCCCTTATTATGAGCTACAGCTAACCTTGCTTGCCTCATCCAGTTTTGAGAATCCTTTAAGTGAGAAGTATTTCCTCTTCTTACCACTAAATCCGTTTGTTTTTTTCTAAGCATTTGCCATTGTCTTTTTCCTACTTTAGAGTGGAGAGCTTCCCCCTTCCTATCAGAGAGTGCCCTGGTACTTGTTGCTGTGGTTATCGTTCCTGTGCTGCAGTTAGTTCTTCTGGCATTTTAATTATTCTGGGTAGGTCTTCCTTCCATAACAGGCTTTAGGTGATGCTAATGGTGTGCTGGTCTGTGGCTTGCTCTGCTGCTCTTCCCTCACTCACCTGTTTCATCTTATGCTTCTTTCCTATTGGATCATTCTCACTATACACGTGGTCTAATATTTCCTCATCCAGATAAAGACCTCTTCATCAAGATACGTCATTTATTTCTTTGAGCAACAAAACCTCCCTAAAGAGTTTTTGGCCGGGCATGGTGGTGCACGCCTTTAATCCTAGCACTCAGGAGGCAGAGGCAGGTGTATCTGTGTGAGTTCAAGGCCAGCCTGGTCTACAGAGTGGTTCCAGGACAGCTGGGGCTACCCAGGAGACTGTCTCGAAAAGAAAAAAAGTTATTTTATTAACTTGTTAGCTTTCTCTGTTTGTTCTTCCATCTCCATCAATACCTAAAATTGTTCTTCGTTAGTCAGTTCATGTTTCCATGCTGATAAATCCAGTCCATGCTCTTCTGTCCTTAAATTAAACTTAGCATTTCTTGTAAAGTACAAGCCACCATTCAGCAGTTTCAGTGGAAAACCCAATGTATTTGCCAAGTCCCTCCTTTATTTGATGGCACTTGAGCACCAGGCGGCCTTCTCCTCTGCGGTGGTGCTCCAGTGTCCTCTCAGCAGGTGTTTTCTTCTCTCTCTGGTCCTTGGGCTTTTTTCCTAAGCATGCATAATCCAAAGCATAGCCAATAATTCAAGGCTAGGTTATATTTAGATTTTGGTCTTCCACAATTGAGATTCCAACATTCCAAGGATATTCTTTAGTCCTCAGCCATTCTGACAGTATCAGATTTCTCCTTGATTCCACTAAGACTAGTTTTCTGTTTAAGTTCTAGCCATTCCGTCCTGAATGAATTGTGGGGAGGCTGTATGCACTAGTTTCATTTCTGTTGCTATGATAAAATAACCTGACAAAAAGCAACTTGGGAGAAGAGGTTGATCTTAGTTTACAATTCCAGATTACAGTCAGTCCTTGTGGAGGAAGTCAAGGCTGGAACTTCAAACAGCTAGTCATATCACATCTAGTCAAGAGCACAGAGAACGAAAGCATGCATGCCTTGAATTGCTTACTTGCTAAATTTCTGTACTCTTAGACAGTTCAGAACCACCTGCCTAGGGAACAGTGCCCCCCACACTGGGCTGAATCTCCCCACGTCAGTTGACTTGATTGAGATAGTTCCTCACAGACATGCTCAGTCCAAACAAAAGTAGCCAGCCAATCAATCCCTCATTGTGAATCTCTTCCCAGGTGATTCTAGGTTGTGTCAAGTTACAGTTAAAATCAATAGCAAATAACAAACATCTTTCATTGTATTCATTTCTTTCTAAACTTAGTCTTTTTCTTCTGTTTGCCCTTATTTACCTGTCAGTACCTCTAGCATATTTTTACACATACATACATACATACATACATACACACAGTGCTGAGTATTTAACCCAGGGCCTCACATGTGCTACCTCATGCTGTTCCACTGAGTATACCTCCACCCTCACTTTATATTTTGTGCACAGTTTATAATTGTTATCTCTTATAGTGTGTTAAATGCCTGATAACGCAATACAGTTTAATAGTGTAATAAACCCTTAACAAAACTGGAAATATACAAATGTCTTTTATAGTACAGCTGGCATCATGTTATTCCTTTGCTTAAAACTCTTCAGAGGCCTCACCTTGCACTTAACAGAAAAAAAAATAAAACTTAACATGACGTATAAATACCATGTAATCTCATCTCATCTCTGTGTACTTTTCCATTGTAGGCTCATGACTACTAGTCTCTTCATTTCTCTCACTTCATTCCAGCTGTAAGGCCTTTCTGGCCTCTGGACCATTGAAGGTGATGTTTGCTGTTTGTGGGCATCTCATCTCCCAGCTTTCTGCATGGTTTGGTGCTTTTGTTCCAACATTACTCAGCTTGGATAGTACTTGTTCCTCACAACTCTATCTAAAGTAGACACCTATCAACCCTTATTTTATACTCAAATACTTTTATGTGTTTCTCACATTACACTTTTCAGAGTTTCTAATTGCTTTGCCAGATCATTCTTTAAAATCTGTATTCCCTACTTGAATGGAGAATAGATATTATGACCGTCTTTTCAGTTCTAGGACCTAGACTATCAGTATTCAACTAAGAGATGACATTTAATAAATATTGATTAAGTGAATAAGTTAAAAAGTAGTTTAAGTTACAGGATTAAAATAGGCACTTTAGAACTTTAGAGATGTACACAAAGATAAAACAGTCACCTAATTAGTAATGTCTACTATTGTTGTTTCTATATCCACCCATTCACTTTTAGACTAAGTTTTAAACCATTTGATTCAACTTGAATATTAATGTATTTTTTTCCTTGCTCCATTCTACAAACCCCAGTCTCATTATCCTCATTATGACTTTACCTTTGCCTCACAAATTAGTGTGTATTTTCTTCTTCTGACTCCAAATTCGGCACATCTAATCTAGTTAGTTGCCTTTTTGGGAGGATCTGGATAATGCACCCATCTTATGATTAAAACAGTTGTCATCATTAATTTCCAAAATGGATTTAATCTTAAAAATGAGAAAGCAAAGCCAGGCGTGGTGGCACACACCTTTAATTCCAGCACTTGGGAGGCAGAGACATGCAGATCTCTGTGAGTTCAAGGCCAGCCTGGTCTATAGAGTGAGCTCCAGGCCAACTGGGGCTACAGGGAGACCCTGGTCTCAAAAAGAAAAAAAAAAAAAAAAAAAAAAGGAAAGCAAAATCAGAGAAGAAAGGATGATATTGGTAATGAAATCATGCAGAGGTACCCCCCAGAACAATGAATGTGTGAGCTTTACATTATTTGGTCCTTCCATTTCCAATTTCATGTTGTAAGCCCTCTTCTTTTGAGTTTTCTATGCTGTAGTCATATGGTTCCTAAATTAGTTACTCAGACTCCTCAAGTATTTTCCCAGTATAGGACCTTTGCTTTTATATTTTCTTACCTGTCTAGAATATTCTGTCCACTCCTGTTGTGGCTACCCTCATCTCTTCTTTAGATTTTAGCTTGAAGTTATCTCTCAAAGAGGCTTTCTTAGCTTGTACAAGTGATATGACAAAATTATCCTGGGTAACATAAACAGTATAAATTATTTCTCACAGTTCTGGCAGTTAGGAAGTCCAAGGTGAAGGTATTAGGATACTGAGCATCTGGTGGGTGCTTATTCTCTGCTTCGAAGATGGAAGCTTCTTGTGACCATGTTCACATGGCAGAATTGGCCAGGTCTCTTCCTTCAACATAGTTGCATTCATGAGGGCTTGGCCTCCTGACTTCACTACTTCTCCAAAGTTCTCACTTGTCATTAACTCCATTTTGGATATTAAGTTCCAGTATATGTTGTTGGGGAGGGGGCAAACAGACCACAGAAGCAACTTTTCTTTCTTTCTTTTTTTTTTATGAAGTAGATGGGACATAATTTTGTGTTCTCTTCTAGTTGTCAGTGATTCTGAACCCAGGAACCTGAAGGAAGGATGTTTGGGATGCAGCCATGAGTGAGTTGGCTGCCTAGACCTGATTTTCCTGCCTAGACTGCCCTGGTGACCTCTCAGAGCCTGGGCAGCAGCCAGCGAAGGTCATGGGGTGATCACTTGCAGCCTCTTCAGTGTAGATCAGATTGGGGAGGCTTGGTGGGCGATGATCCGAGTCGACACTAAAGCGGCTTGTGCTAAGGCATCAAGGGCTGCATGTGCACCCTGGGCTTGGTACCTTCCTGCCTCACCTTCTGATAAGGGCCTGCAGACGCCCTTTGCCCTGGAAACCAACTGTGTCTTTCCCCAAGGTGAAATGCTTGGGGAAGGTAACCTGGGCCTCTCAGTGCAGCACTGGGGCACTGGGCTGGGGGCTTCTGAATGCCATAGGGCCAGAAAACTTGCCCAGGTCCTGTTGGAGGGTGGCCAGAGGTAATACTTTTGGCCAAGGTAGGTGACCACACCCAGAAGCCCAATGGCAGCCGAAGGTGTTGTTAGATTCATGATTAATCCTAGAGTCAGTAGCAGCCCCAGCCCCAGCCCACAGAGATGGGAAATGTCCCATCCAGTCTTTCTGTTACTCAACCCTCTGGCTTGGTATTCCTGGCCTCCCAGCGACTCGGATGCTCCTTAGAGCCCCGTCACCAAGTGTAGGTTCCTCAGGGGTTGTGATGTCCTCAGGCCTCTGTGTGTTAGCCCTGGCCACCCTGTTGGGCTTTGGAATGGAACTTGGGGGTGCACCTTTCCCATGTCATCGGTGTCATCTCCTCTAGCTTCTCCTTCCCTGGTCTCTTTTCTCCCATAGTCTCACCCTCTAACTTTGCAAAATTTGGCTCTCTGATTCTGTCCCCACACCCCAGTAGGGAATCTCACCATGTACATGGAGGAGGAGAAGCAGGAGCCCACAGGCCACAGCGTTCAGCCTGTCAGGAAGTCGGTCCAGTGACATGATCAGCTCCCAGGCCTGAGTCAGTGCTGTTGTGGGATATGCTGTTTCATCAACAGGAAGTGGAGCATGCCAGCTTTGCCCAGGCATGATGGGGATGGGGAGCTAGTGGGTCAGGGCAAGGTTCTTGTTGCAGGAGAAGTTCATTGGCTAGGCAGAGTTGACAGGAGCCGGTTGTTGGCAGGCAGAGTAACATGCTTACTGTCCTTGTAGTCACAGGCCCAGTATGTGTGTGGGGAGGAGAGCAGGGAGCAGAACGCTGTAACTGGAAAGCTGGGCTGGTGTCTCTAAGGAGGGGCATGTTGGGGGTCCACAGATGGAGACAGGGATGGACAGTTGGGAAATTTCCTGTGTGTTGAGGAAGTGCATGAGCACACACAGCACAGGAGGTCTGAGCATGCCCTTCTTCCTGAAAACGTTCTGCTTGCATGAGTCGCAGTCTACCGCAGCCACACTCAGGGCCCCTCCTCTCTTATAGCCCTGATCTTAAGTCTACCCTCTCTGTTGAGCTAGGGCTGTTTCATTGAAACACTGAAACTGTGGCGAATTATTGTGTTTTAGTCATTATACAACAATGTTTCACTGTGACATTTTCATCTATTTGTACAATGTATTTTGATTATATTCACTTCCTAATTCCCTACTCCTTTCCTCTTCCCACTCTAATTGATCCTTTTCCTTTCCAACTAGTTCATCTTCTTCTTTCTTTTTTATTTTTTATTTTATTTATTTTTTATGTGTATATAGGTTTGTGCACCCGTGTTGTGCAATGCCACGGAGGTCAGAAGAGGGTGTCGGATTCCCCTGGAACTGGAATTAAAGACGGTTCTTAGCTGCCATGTGGGTGCTAGGGATCGAACCCGGGTCCTTTGCAAGAGCAGTCGATGCTTTTAACCGCTAGGCCATTTCCAGCCCTTTATTTTTTATTTTTTAAAGGATTCACAATATAAGACTTTCTTTTTTAAAAAAAATCTTATTGAACTCTATATGAGTGGTTTTTTCCTGCACCTTTTTGTGTGCACGGTGTTTGTGCTGTTGTCCGCAGTGGCTAGATGCTATCTGATTCCCTGGAGCTGGAGTTACAGAGAGCTGTGGTCCTGGGAACCAAACTCCAGCCTTCTTCAAGAGCTGCCAGTGCTCTTAACTACTGAGTTCTCTATCTCTGGAGTCATCGCTCCAGCACCTCCATCTTCTATTTTCATGTTCTCTATCACTGTCTCTGCTTTTCTCTTTCAGTCTATAACTCAAGAAATTAATTAGGATTCCTTCAAGGAATGTGGGGACTTATTTACAGGACTATGACAACTTTCCCGTGCCTGCATCACCTGGGAAAAAGTCTTTTCTTTCCCCACCAACAGCTAGCTGCCTATAGATCCTCAGGAAAAGTNCTTTTGGTGGGGGGGGTCTTTTTTGAGTGGCTGGGTCTCCCTTTAGGTCTCCAGCTGGCCTGGAGCTGTTCTTTTTTTTTTTTTTACCAGCCTGGCCTTGGAATCCACAACGCGCGACCTGCCTCTGCCTCCGCTCGAGTGCTGGAATTAAAGTTATGGGGGGCACCCCCCCCTCCACCACGGCCTGGCAGAAGTTTTCTCATGAACCATTTCTCATTAGATATCCGCTCCTTTATTTTTATATTCACTTTTTTATTAAATTGTCATAGCGCTTCTCAGGGAGTAGGGTGGGGTGGGGGTTTGGTTTATTTGTCTCCTCTGCTTTGAAGACAAGGGGACCATTTTGGTTTTGTCTCTATTGTATCCCTAGTTAATTTTCACAGTATCATGGCATATAAACTAGCCATTCCATATTATGTCTATTGTGGCTGGTTGCTTTGGGACAGAATTGGATAAAAACTAAAAACATCATGAAGGTATTTCCTAACTGGCAATGTACTGTAGCCTGTTCAATACATTCGAAAGTGGTTACTAAAAAAGGAAGAAGAAAGAGCAGAAAAACTCTGTAAATTTTCATAGATGGCGGTCTGTCTTTCTCCCTCCTCTCACTGATGACACTACAGAATGCTTAGAAATGCATGGAAGTTATAACACTGCCTTATATTGCTGCTGTTTTTTTGTGTTTGGTTTTTGGTCTTTTAATTAAGAGGTCTCCCTTAGCTCCCAGCTGGCCTGATAGCTCACCACTATGTACCAGGCTGACTTTGAACTCGAGAGATTCCGCCCGTGCCTTCTGCGTCCCAGTGCCTGGGATTAAAGGCGTGCGCACCCATGCCACAGCTTGAATTGACAGATGGTTTCGTTAGCGTCCATATGGGTGCTAGGGATTGAGCCTGGGTCCTCTGCAAGAGCAGTGGTGCTCTTAACTGCTGAGAATCTCTAGGTCCTGATACTAATGATCTTAAAATAAGTATTTGAAATCAATACTGTCTCAAGTCACCTCGAGAAACAGTTTTTTTACTATTTGCGGATTTTCTTGTTAAGCCTTTTTGGATTCATGGGCTGTCTCGGCTGTCTCCAAGAGGAGTTTTATTTTGCTGAATTTAGACACTTACTGTGGCTGTAAAATCGGAACATGAACTTGATTCAGTGTTTACTATTGATAATAAAAATGAACCAACTATGGCCCAGTTCCTCAAGCCTGTACCATATCAGCTTCTTGTCCACCCCTAGTTAGTGGACGATTTTTCTTTTTTTTTATTTTTTTTTTTTTAAACTAATTTTTGTCTACTCTTTGAATACAGGTTTTTCTTGGTCTTTCTTTTTTTTTTTTAATTTTTTCTTTCTTTTTTTTTTTTTTTTTATGTATGAATGTACGTCTGCATGTAGGTTTGTGCACCTGTGTTCGTCAATGCTGCGGAGGTCAGAAAGAGGGTGTTGGATTCCCCTGGAACTGGGTTAAAGACAGTTCTCAGCTGCCATGTGGGTTCTGGGGATCGAACCGGTCCTCTGCAAGAGCAATCGGTGGCTCTAACCGCTAGCCATCTCTCCAGCCCTCTGTTGGTTTTTCAACTAGCAGCTTTAATGAAATGTTTATCAAGAAAGCACTAAAACATGTTGAGTGATCTTCCATCAAGCTTTCTTCAGATATACTTGTGTTCAGAACTGTCACAGCCCACAATATATGTATGGCCAACAGTGACCATACAATAGCATCCCAGGAGAGATAGACTAAGCGCTCTGCCTGTAGACATAATGCATTTTTATGCAGTTTGAGCATGAAGAGGATACCAAAGTAAAAAATTCATGAGAACGAGGACAAAAAGTTACTTAGACTGCTGCATCGGACGCCAGGCATTGTGGCACACAGCTTTAATCCAGCACTTGGGCGGCAGAGGGGTGGGATCTCTGTGAGTTCAGCCCCAGCATACAACAAAAAAAATTCCAGGCCGTGGGCCTAATAGGGAGACCCTACCTCTCAAAAAACGCAAAATAAGCATAATAAAATAAAATAGATCGTGCATCAGAGCGTAATTACAAACTCTTCCTTTGGAAATGTCTACCTCTCTGAGAGCTATAACCCCATCATCTAAAGAGGAAATGGAGCGGGGTGCCTGATGCATGCCCTCTCCTGCAATGCTTAATTGTCTATAAATACTGAAGTCTTTATGTTTTTGAGACGAGGTCTTTCTATTTAGAGCAAGCTAGCCTCAAGTTAGAGATCTTTATCCAAAGCTTTGAGTTTCATGTGTGTGCCTCCACATCCACCTCACCTCTTTTTTTTTAATATTTTTTCTTTCTGTACTTTTTTTAAATTTTATTTTTATTTTTTATGTTTATGAATGTACTGTCTGCATGTAGGTTTGTGCACCTGTGTCGTCCAATGCTGCGGAGTTCAGAAGAAGGTGTTGGATTCCCCTGGAACTAGAGTTAAAGACAGTTCTCAGCTGCCATGTTGGTGCTGGGGATCGAACCTGGGTCCTCTGCAAGAGCATTCGGTGCTCTTAACCACTAGGCCATCTCTCCAGCCCTCTGATCTGGTTTTTCAACTAGCAGCTCAAATGAAATGTTTATCAAGAAAGCACTAAAACATGTTGAGTGATCTTCCATCAAGCTTTCTTCAGATATACTTGTGTTCAGAACTGTCACAGCCCACTATATGTATGGCCAAACAGTGACATAAATACCATCCCAGGAGAGTAGACTAAGCTCTGCCTGTAAGAACATAATGCATTTTTATGCAGTTTGAGCATGAAGAGGATACAAAGTAAAAATTCATGAGAAAGAGGGACAAAAAGTTATTAGATGTGCATCGGCGCCCAGCATGGTGGCACACAGCTTTAATCCCAGCACTTGGGGGGCAGAGGTGGGTGGATCTCTGTGAGTTCAAGGCCAGCCTGGTCTGCATAACAAGTTCCAGGCCAGCTGGGGCTATAGGGAGACCCTATCTCAAAAAGACCAAAATAAGATAATAAAATAAAATAGATGTGCATCAGGCAGTAAATACAAATCTTACTTTGGAAATGTCTACCTCTCTGAGAGCTATAACCCCATCATCTAAAGAGGAAATGGAGCGCACTACTGCATTAATATGACTTTGCCCATCAATGCAGTTGTATTTGTTGTTCCAGAAGAAGCATGGGGGAAAGTTTACAAACTTCCTAGTGCATGCTATTCATAATCAACTAACTGATATGGAGAAATGTATTTTGAGATATATGAAAGGAACATCTGGGGCTGGAGAGATGGCCTAGCGGTTAGGAGCGCCGACTGCTCTTGCAGAGGACCCGGATTCGATCCCCAGCACCCACATGGCGGCTGAGAACTGTCTGTAACTCCAATTCCAGAAGAACTCCAGTTCCAGGGGAATCCGATGCCCTCTTCTGACCTCCTCGGCATTGCACGCCACGGGTGTACAAACCTACATGCAGACAGTACATTCATACACATAAATAAATAAAATTAATAAAATTAAAAAAAAAAAAAAGAACATCTATCTCTTCTGGTCCTGAACCACTGGAGATCTTATTGCCAGGACAAAAAAATCTTCTAACAGTATCATACCATCAGGAATTCCAGATGCTCAGCTCTAGGCCTATAGAAAGGAATTACATCTTCCCCATGACAGGCCTTATTTCAAAAGGTCTAATACTTACCACTCGACAAATGAATATGTTAGAAATCCATATACTTACCTTAGTCTACCTAACATAGAGACTGCTATGATCTGTGTGGTCCAGGGGATATATGTTTATCATCATTATATACAGGATTGGATAGATAGCAATGGTTGGGGCTGTGCTTATTGGTCCATATAGACTTTCTGCTCATTCAGACATCAGGGATACACAGAGAGGTCCATTCCAACATACAGAGATATTCAGCAAGTTCTAGTTGTTGCTGTTGAGAAACCAGTAACATGTGTTGGATCATGGCAATTGATTGGATCTATTGGGGTACAGCTGATACTAAACCAGCTGATTGGTATAACTTCAGAACTACTGTTTGTCGGCCAAAGTTCAGAAATGGCCTCTTAAGGTTGATACCTGCTTAACCATCTCCAGAGTGAGGGGACTCTAGAAATGATTGGGGGAGGAGTTTTGGTTCATACAATACTAGGAAATACATGAAATAAGATTACAGGTGAGATAAAATTTCTGATTTTAGACCTACATTATACAGGTGCTGAATTTCTGTAAGTTATCTTGGAAAACGGATATATGGTTGGAAGGGCCCAGACTTTTGTAACAAGAATGCTTACTCTTTTTTTTTTTTTTAATGCATATGAATGTACTGTCTGCATGTAGGTTGGTGCACCCATGTTGTGCAATGCCACAGAGGTCAGAAGAGGGCGTTGGATTCCCCTGGAACTGGAGTTAAAGATGGTTGTCAGCCTCCATGTGGGTGCAGGGGATCGAACCCGGGTCCTCTGCAAGAGCAGTCAGCACTCTTAACCACTAGGCCATCTTTCCAGCCCGCATTTTTTTTTTATTTTAAAAAGTATTATTTTGCTTCCTAAACATTAAAATGGGTGTTATTGCATTTATCCTATGAATTCTGCTTAGCACCCCAGTTGGTTTCAGACTTATAGCAGATGCTCAACAAGTATTTTATAAATTAATAAACTAATTAGGATATCAAATAATGCTACATGTAAGATACTATTTCCTGATTGTAAAAATGAAATTTTCTTTTTTGAGTGTTACTCATGCTTGGTGTCAGAGATCTAACCAGCCATTTAAGGAACATAGTATTTAATTGCTGTATTTTAATATAAATTCAATATGATTTTTTAAAAATATTTTAAGGTAAATGAACATTTGAAAGACATAATGGAACAAGAACAAAAATCTAAAGAGCATCACACAGCTGAAGTTCCAGGAGGTCAAAAGGTATGTATTTGAATTTAAAAATGCATTTTTGATAATATATATTCACATATATATTTTTAGGAAATACCAGTAATTAAATGTATTAAGTTGTTTTTTTTTTTCAGTGTTGCTAACTGTATCTCCAAAAGCTGCTCCAGAAAAACCAAGTCAGAATATAAAATGAAGGATGGCTGGACAGTAGTGTTTATGAAAAATTGTTAAGACTTGAACTCAGTTTCTGAGGTTCTTTTGATGAAAATCATAGATTGTTCCAATACATTTTAACAAAAATTTAAAATGTATCAGCCTGTATAACTTGCTATAAAAAGCCAGTCTTTAAGACAGTATTCT
Source organism: Rhizomys pruinosus (assembly GCA_009823505.1). NCBI lineage: Eukaryota > Metazoa > Chordata > Mammalia > Rodentia > Spalacidae > Rhizomys > Rhizomys pruinosus. Next base: position 5,390,680 of record VZQC01012659.1, read on the forward strand.
TGGAGTTTGGGGTTGTACAATATGATTCTTCAATTAAAAAAAGAAACAGCATGGATTTATTCTTTGAAAAATTATTATTTTTGAGATAGGGTCTCCTGAATATAGCCACAGCTAGCCTAGAACTCACTATGTAGACCAAGTTGGCCTCAATCTCACAGAGGTCCTCTTACTACTCTGTCTCTCAAGTGCTGTCTCTCAAGCCATTCTTTAAAAATGCTAAATAGGTTTTTAAAGTTTTCTTGTTTTGAAACTGAATTGTGTGGTCTCATACACTTTTTACCAAAAGAGTATCTTCAACAATATATCTTTTTTTTTTTTTGGTCTTTTTGAGACAGGGTCTCCCTTTAGTCCCAGCTGGCCTGGAGCTCTGCTATGTAGAGTTCAAGGCTGGCCTTGAACTCACAGAGATCCGCCTTCCTCTGCCTCCTTAGTGGTGGGATTAAAGGCGTGTGCCACCATGCCTGGCAATATATCTTATATTTTTAAAAACAGATTGTAATGAAGAGCTGGAGAGATGGCTCAGCAGTTAAGAGCACTGGCTGCTCTTGCAGAAGACCTGGATTTAAGTCCCAGCACCTACATGGCAGCTAACAACTGTCTGTAACTCCAGTTCCAGGGGATCTGACACTCTTCTGACCTCAGCAGGCATTGTACAACATGGGCGTACTTACATACATGCAGTCATAATGTTAATACACATAAAATAAAAATAACCCCCCTCAAAAAAGAACTTAAAAAACAGTGTTATGAGTAGCATATATATATATATATATATATATATATATGCAATATTAGAATTGAAATATAAGAAATTAGAATTTTTCAGAGACTATTTTCCATTTGGATAATGTTAAGTTTCTGCCGGTATGCAGTTCTTTATACATTTTGAGCTTTTCCTATAAGTCAACTCCATAAAAACAGAAAGAGAAAATGAAGGAATTGGAAACTTGTGCCTTTTATCAAATATAGTAGAAAAAAATTGCAGAGTACCACCTAAAACTGTTAATTTTATACTTGGTGGCTACAGTGATTCTTCCACTGAGCTTACTGATAAGTTCCTAAAAGTATGATCTGTGCTTATTCCTTCCTCTTAACTTCATTGAGGCCCTTTCCCCTAAAGGCAACTTAAGATAGAATTGTCCTTTTCTGTTGGCCACACCAGATTGATTACATTTTCCTGCCTTCAACCATCTTCTGCCCCTGCCCCTTTCCTCTCACATTCAAGTCCTTTCCTACTGTTTCCTTCCTTTTAGATTTCCCATAATATAGGAGTTGAAATCTTTGCCTTGGAGATATATGTAATACTCTTCCTTACTTTGTTTCTGGATAAAAATAAGATTAAGGTAGCATCATTCTTAATTATAACTCTAATTGAAATTTTCCATAATCTTTATAATGTATAATCATTTCTTTTTTTTTTTTGGTCTTTTTGAGACAGGATTTTCCTGTAGCCATAGCTGTCCTGGAACTCACTCTGTAGACCAGGCTGGCCTTGAACTCACAAAGATCCACCAAGTGCTAGGATTAAAGGCGTGCACCACCACGCCCAACTTTTTTTTTTTTTTCGTATAATCATTTCTTATACAGATGTAATCATTACAAAGAAACACATTTACTTCCAGACCAGCCTGGTCTACATAGCGAGTTCCATGCCAGCTGGGGCTATAGAGAGTTCCTGTCTCAAAAAGACAAAGAAACATATTTAAACAGAATTAACTCAGGAAAGTAATCCTGCTCTGTTATTTGATATGGGATTTTTAGCATTTGAACTACTTACTTTTATTGAAATTTTATTCCATTCTTGATTTTAGTTTGCAAAAGCCAACCTCATGGTCCTTTTTCCTTTTTAGGAATAAAGAGATAAAATTTGTCTCCTGATTACATAGTTGGTAACAGTTGCCAGTTTCTACCTGTTACAGCCAACTTGGTTGCCAAGACATTCAGATGTCCAGCCCTATTATCTGGTACTTACTAGCTAGCCACAGATAGAGCTTAGGATGTTGGATGGTAGCATTTCTTGCCTATATCCTTGTTCAACTCCTGTCAACTCAATAGAATTTGTTTCATGAAACTTTGGAACCATATTCATAATAAAATATATTGAAGGCTACTTACACTATATGCTAATAATGTTAGTCTGAAACTACAGATTACAGAAACATTTCTGTCTGTTCTTAGATCTTCTGGGGCCATTATTTGTCCTTACTACATTAGCTAGTATCCTAAGAGGACAGCATTTTGAATGGTGCCATGTCTTAGGAAAATGTTTTGTTTGAATAGTTTTCTACTACTACTTTTTCATTTTTTCAAATTCTTTTTGCTTCTAATATTCTTTTCCATTCTCAAGCAGAATGCTTAGCTAAATTGTATAAACAGATTTTGGTGTAAGTTGCATCTGTCTTTTATATTACTGTGGCATTTTGAATATTTATTTGCTAAATCCAGAAAATTCTAGAGATCCCTAAAGATTATGGCCAGAGTGACATTAAGTCCAACAGTCATGTTCTTGAAGAGTTTGCTCAGAATGCTGTTAGAAACCAAGTACTGGAGGCTGGAGAGATGGCTCAGCCGATAAGAGAACTGACTGCTCTTGCAGAGGACCTGGATTTGAATCTCAGCACCCACACATGGCAGATGAAAACCATTCTAGGCTGAGTGGTGGTGCACGCCTTTAATCCCAGCACTTGGGAGGCAGAGGCAAAGGCAGGCAGATCTCTGTGAGTTCAAGGCCAGCCTGGTCTACATAGTGAGCTCCAGGCCAGCTGGGACTAAAGGGAGACCCTGTCTCAAAAAGATTAAAAACAACAACAAAAAACAAAACCAAAAACAAGTACTGTACTGAAAGTCACAACACCTCACCTACCTACTCTTTTTTTTTTTTTGGTCTTTTTGAGACAGAGTCTCCCTGTAGCTCCAGCTGTCTGGGAACTCACTCTGTAGACCAGGCTGGCCTAAACTCACAAAGATCCACCTGCCTCTGCCTTCTAAGTGCTAGGACTAAAGGCGTGCGCCACCACGCCTGGCAACTCTAACATCTTGACCATTATAAATGGGCCACAGCCACACTCTGTGCCACTTTGAAATTTCTTTTTTTTTTAATTTGCTTTTTTTAATTTTTTAAAAATTTTATTCATTTATTTTTCTATGTGTATGAGTGTACTGTTTGCATGTAGGTTGGTGCACCCGTGTCATCGTGTAGTGCAATGCTGCGGAGGTCAGAAGAGGGTGTCAGATTCCCCTGAAACTGGAGTTAAAGATGGTTCTTAGCTGCCATGTGGGTGCTGGGGATCGAATCCAGGTCTTCTGCAAGAGCAGTCAGCACTCTTAACTGCTAGGCGGTCTCTCCAGCCCCGCTTTTTTAAAATTTTTTATTATTATTTTTTATGTGTATGAATGTACTGTCTGCACGTAGGTTTGTGAACTCGTGTCGTGCAATCCCACAGAGGTCAGAAGAATGTCTTGGATTCCCCTGGAACTGGAGTCAAAGATGGTTCTTAGCTGCCATGTGGGTGCTGGGGATCGAACCTGGGTCCTCTGCAAGAGCAGTCAGCATTCTTAACCACTAGGCCATCTCTCCAGCCCCGCCACTTTGAAATTTCTACCATCAGATTAGAACCCTTTTACCTTAGCCTCTCTCAGAGTCCCTGGGCGTGGATGAAATACAGATACATTATTTTTTTCAGGGTGTAACATGAATGGTCTCTAGTTCAGTTCCTCGTAAAGGCCACATTCCCATCTGAATACTCATGAGCCTGGCCTTCATTTACCTATTGCATTTCTGAAGACATTTTGATCTGAGACCATGTCTGAAAGACTAAAATTTCTCTTATAAATTGGAAACTGGAACATTTTCAGTGGCTTCCTGCTCTCTGATCCTATTCTTGAACTCTAATGGCTTTGGTAACTGCTCAGAACTATTCATTAAATGGGAGAGTTATGTAGATGCAACAGATTATTGGGATCTTTGTGAGTTCAAGGCCACCCTGGTCTACATAGTGAGTTCCAGGACAGCTGGAGCTACAGGGAGATGCTGTCTCAAAAAAGACAAATAAATAAATAAATAAATAAATAAATAAATAAATAAATAAATAAATAAATAAAATGAAAGTGATACTCTTTAGGCTACCCTTTGGAAGCGATACTATTAACAGTTACATTCTTAGTAAATTCTACTACATTGTGTTTGCTTGTGCTTGTGTTTATTAGAATGATCTTCTTTTCCCTTCAGGAAGAATGTTCCTTCATTAGACTTGGTCTACTAATGTCTAAGAATTATGATTACAAATCTAACCTGAAAATCTTTTTGCTTTGCTTTTTTTTCCCCCCCCTTTGGTCTTTTCAAGACAGGGTCTCCCTGTAGCCCCAGCTGGCCTGGAACTCTCTCTGTAGACCAGGCTGGCCTTGAACTCACAGAGATCCACCTGCCTCTGCATTCCAAGTGCTAGGATTAAAAGCGTGTGCCACCAGGCCCGGCTTTGCTTTGCTTTGCTTTTAAGATGTGAATATGTGACAAATCTCAGGAATAAAATTTTTTGCTGATAAAACATACAGGTTGTCCTCAATATCCTAAAATGAGATTCTGTCTGGGGAGAGGAAGAGATGATGGTCGTTTTGATTATTAGGAATTTATAGTTTTAACTAAAATATTAAATGAAAAATACATGAGAATTGTGACTTTTGAACTCCACTATCAGAAGCTCTGCTATGACTTGTTAATTGAATGATTCTGACTGATGGGTTTTCCTTTACCTTTGCTTTCCCTTGTTTTCCCTCCTCCTTCTTTACTGCTTCCTCTGAAGTCTCCTTCCAAATGGTTTTGGAAACTGGTCCCAGTAAGTTTGCCCCACTACTTCAGTTTTCTCTCCAAAATTGTAATTGGAGCATGGTATTATGGTATTATTTATAACTTGCTGATAGACTTATTTCATATAAATTTGTTATCACCGAATAGAGATTAGATGTTGTGTGTGTATGTGTATGTATATGTATATGTGTGTATGTAAGTATATGTATGTATATTGTATATGTATATGAATGTATTGCCTGCATGTTAGAAAGTGCACCTGTGTCCTGCATTGCCCACAGAGGTCAGAAGAAGCCATCAGATCCCTTGAAACTAGAGGTATGGATGCCTGTTAACTGCCAGTCCTCTGCAAAAGCAGCCAGTACTTTTAACCCCTGAGCCATCTCTCTAGCCCAGAAATTAGGTTTTAAGATTTTTTTTTATAGTGTAAAATGGAAAAATATGTCTAGCCAAAGTTTGGGTTCAAAATTTTAAAAATAATGAATAAGCATACTTTTACTAATCATAATATTCAGACAGTAAGTGTACTGTAAAAACAACCTAATGGATACAAAGTCTTATTGATATTAATAGTTTTCATGAGAGTAAATTCGAATAATTGTATTGCACTGTTACACACCATAAATATTGACATAAAGAAAAATGTGTTCCTTTTGAATGCCAGGTTTTCAAGTTTGTAGACAGACTCTGAAATACTTTCATGCAATGAATTTATAAAGCATTTAGCATGAGCTGAGGATGTTTCTTAGTTGGTAGAATGTTACCTGGTGTGCATAAAACCCTGGTTTTAGTCCTCAGCAAGCACCCAGCAGTGCAGAGTCAGCTATGGTGGTACCATCTGTAGTCTCAGAGATGGAAGGAAGCAGAAGGATCAGAAGTTCACATTCATTTTCAGCTGTGAAGTGAGTTTGAGGCCAGCCTGGAATAAACAAATAAATATCAGGATGTAGCATGTTCAGGTATAAAAGGTTCCATATACCTTATCCAAGAGTTGTATTACTCTCACTAAAGTTGTTTAGTTCAGTGGATCTTCTAGGATATAATAAATATTCAGGGAAATGCTTTGATCTGCCACTCATAATTAACACAAACACTTATGCATGACCCTGCCTGCTTGGTGCAGTCCAGTTCTCATTCTAGATAACCAAGGAAGAGATGGTAGGGATCTGGAGCAGTGCCTGCTAACATAAGAGAGGTAGCTTAAGTTTTCTGCCAGCAACAAAATGAAGACATTTGTTTTAAGGCATGATGTAGAAATCAGTACTCAGTCTATGTTAGGCTGTTCAAGATGTCCCAGCACTCAAGAAGCTGAGGCCAGAGGGTGAGATTTCAAGGCCAGCCTAGGCTATATAGTGATATACTGCCTTCCCTCCTACCTCCCTCCCCCATACCCCTACAAAAAAGAGAAAAGGAAAGAAAATGTAGCATCTCTGTAATACATTAGTACATATAAACAGTTATTTTTTGAATGTAGATAGTGTGTGAATTGAGTATATATCATTAAATACAGAAGTCTGTGTTTTACTGGTTAATTAATAGGTTGAGGCATCTCCAATATTTTCAAGAAGGAAACATGTTCTATGATTTTTGTCATTGAATAGCTAGGAGAGAGAAGAAGAAATGTTTATGTTTTTCTGAAGGTTGTCATTTAAAAGAAGCTTAACCTCACCTTCGAGTATTAAATGTTTTGGTCAGTCAGTTTAAGTTGTTTTGTTTTTTTTTTAACTTCTCAGAGGCATTTTTCTTTACAGTTGTATTTTAATTATAAATTGTAGAAATGACTTGCATAGTTGAAATGTGAAGAAAAATAGTTTATATTACCTCTTTAAAAATGATTATAGCTAGGTACACGCCTTTAATCCCAGCACTTGGGAAACAGAGACAGGCTGGATCTCTGTGAGTTCAAGGCCAGACTGGTCTATATAGTGTTCCAGGCCAGCTGGGGCTACAGAAAGACCCTGTCTCAAAAAGGGGGAAAAAAAAAAAAAAAGAAAAAGAAAGAATGATTGATTATTAAAGCTGAGATTAAAGATAGCTCACACCTTTAATCCCAACATTTGGGAGGCAGAAGCAGGCGAATCTCAGTGAATTTCAGGCTCTGTCTCCAAAAGACCAAAAAAAAAAAAATTATTAATATATGAATAGCCTATATAATTATAAATTTTGCTAATAAAAGACTACGTACCATTAATACATTTTGAACATTATTTTCTTTTGCTTTAGGAGAACTACTAGCTAATAACCAGTTTATATTGATCGCATCTATTTGTCCAGCAGCATGGTCTTACTACTTTGTGTCCATCATCTTGTTTAATCCTCCATTGGTTCTGTGAAGGAGATAGTAGTATTACCTCCATTTTACAAATGAGGAAAAGAAGAATTTAGGTAACTTGACCAAGACATAAAGCTTGTAACAGCAGAACCAGGATCTCTTAACCACCCCTGCAGCATTTCTTTTTTTAAAGAGTTGTCATACAAACTTGTATCCAGCCACATCAAGCAATTTTTAGAATGCAAAGGTTTCTTTTGTTTGTTTGTTTGTGAGCCAGAACCTATATACTTGCTGGTATAGTTAATGGAACAGCACAATGTATCTCAACATTCAGATGATAAGACATAATAGAATATTTTGGTGCTGTGATACCAGTTTCTCATCGCAGTGGTGGGTGGTGGTGGTGATGGTGGTGGTGGTGGTCGTCGTCGTCGTTGTCGTTGTTGTCCTCCTCCTCCTTCTCTTCCAATTTTTCTTTGTGAATAGTATTTTATAACTGTTCATCCATTTGGATAACTCATAATTATTTCTGCTCAAACGGTTTCTTTCTCTGTAAGAACTTTTAGTCCCAATTAAGTCTAATATAAAAGTAAATTAATATTTTAATCTATAAGTAAACAGATCTGATGGCTTGGATGCAAAGATTTCAGATCTCTTTTGTGACAATTTTAAGTTTTGTAAGGTAAATGTTACTTTCTGTTAATTGTCAAAATATTATATTGAGTTTATAGATAAGGAGAATATTTGGTGTTCTATTTCTCTTGATTTATATTTTCATACTGAGACTAAGACCTATAATTTCTAATTCTGCTTTCCTCCTCCTGTGTTGCTTAGTAGTTATTTAGATCTCTTCATATTGTAGGCTCGTTATAGAAAAGAGCAAACATTGCTTAAGCAACTGCCTTGCATTCCACTGGTAGAAAATTTGTTGAAGGATGGTACAGATGGCTGTGCGTTAGCTGCCCTCATTCATTTTTACTGCCCTGGCATTGTCCGATTAGAAGGTAAGTGTTCCAGTGAAATATTTCTGAACTGTAGATAAATGGCAACAAATATTTAAGTCAACAATATTTAGAAAGTGATGTTAAAAAAAGAATATTTAAGTATAATTCTGAGGAAGATAGTTGAGAACTTTGTATAATAGCTACTGTATTTATAAATACAGGTTTTCTAACAGATTCTGTGTAATTGTATATTTGTACTGTCAGTAATTATAAAGTACTCATCAGATTAACCCAAAGCCATACCTCCTTTTTCTATCTGAAGATATTTGTTTGAAAGAAACTATGTCTTTGGCCGATAGCCTGTATAATCTGCAGCTGATTCAGGAATTTTGCCAAGAATACTTAAACCAATGCTGCCATTTCAGCCTAGAAGATATGCTCTATGCCGCTTCGTCCATAAAGGTAAGTTAAATTATACTTGTTGCCTTTTGTTAAAATTTGCTTTTTTATATTTATTTATTTATTTTTTGAATAATAAGCATCCCTTTATTTGCTGACTGCCATTACAAAAACCGATTACATTAGCAACAAAAAAAATGTTTTCTTGAGTTGATGTCTGAGGCAGTTACTTTCCAAAATGTTAAGTAAAACAGTGTACAACATTAGTATTAAAATGTTAAATTTCATGTTGTCTTTACCACTTTGATCTTCTGAACAATTAATTGCTTTTTTAAAATGTTTATTTATTTTACTTTTTGTGTATGTGTGTATTGTCTACCTGTATGTAAGTGCACCCATGTCATAAATGCCCATAGAGGTCAGAAGAGAGCATTGGATCCTCTGGAACTGGAGTTACAGACAGTTTTTAGCCACCAAGTGGGTGCTGAGAACCAAACGCAGGTCCTCTGCAAGAGCAGTCAGTGCTTAACCACTAAGCCATCTCTCTTGTCCCTAAAGGTTTTTGTTTGTTTGTTTGTTTGTTTGTTTGTTTAAACCTTGCAACAAGCTGGGGATGTAGCTCATTATCAGAATGGGTACCTGTCATGTTCAAAGCCCCAGATTTAATCTCCTGCAGTACCAGCAATAGAGAAGAGGAGACAGTAATCCCAGGTAAAGGCAGGAGGATAGGAGTTCAAGGCCAGCCTGAGCTACATAGTGAGTTTGAGGCCAACTTGGGATACATAAGACTCTATTTCCAAAGATAAATAAGTAAATAAAAGCTTACAAATTAACTTTCATCAATGAAGTACTTGCCCCCCCCAAAAAAAAGTTAAAAAAATTTTTTTATTCCTGCTTTTAAAAAATTCATTGCTAGTTATGTTTCTTTTACATTGGAAAGGTAAATGTAAAGCCATGTATAAAACTGATGTTTTCTTAGTGTTGTCAGAGTAGAGAATTAGATTCTTCATTTGAAAATAACAAAACAAGCCAGGTATGGTGGTATATCCCAGCAATCCCAGCATTCCAGAGACCATGAATGTTATTTTTGTGAATAATGAACCTTTGAGTGTGAATCGAAATTTATTTTCAATTGTTCTTCATTAAGATATTTGAAATTTGGTACCTTTATGTGTATTGTGTGTGCTTTTGTGAATTTATGTGCACCACATGTATACGGGAGTCTGAGGAGCCAAAAGAGGACATCCTCCAGAACTAAATCACAGGTGGTTGTGACTCTTTATGTTTGAAGAGTCCAGAGCAGCCATGCTCTGAACGCCTGAGCCATCTCTCCAGTCCTGCAGTGTGTTAGTTGTTTTTTTGTTTTTTATATTTATTTATCTATCTATCTATCTATCTATCTATCTATCTATTTATTTATTTATTTCGTGTATGAATGTACTGTCTGCATGTAGGTTGGTGTACCCGTGTTGTGCAATGCCACGGAGGTCAGAAGAGGGTGTCAGATTCCCCTGGAACTGGAGTTAAAGACAGTTCTTAGCCGCCATGTAGGTGCTGGGAATCAAACCCAGGTCCTATGCAAGAGCAGTCGGCACTCTTTAACCACTGAGCCATCTCTCCAGCCCGTGGCTAAACTAATTTGCAGTCCCACCAATAGTGTATAAAGTTCCTTTTTCTCTTTATGTGTTCTTTTGTTGTTAAATTGTTAGTATTCTTTATATGCTCTGGATATAAATCCTTTATCAGATGAATAGCAGCAATCCATTCTGTTGGCTGGCTCTTCAGTTTTTATGAGACAGAGTCCCCTGTAGCCCCAGCTGGCCTGAAACTTACTATGTAGACCAGGCTGGCCTTGAACTCACAGAGATCTGCCTGCCTCTGCCTCCTGAGTGCTGGAATTACAGGTGTGTGCCACAACACCTGGTGGCTCCTCAGGTTTTTTGTTTTGTTTGTTGGTTGGTTTTTTTTTTTATGTGTATGAGTGTACTGTCTGAATGTAGGTTGGTGCACCCATGTTGTGCAATGCTGCGGAGGTCAGAAGAGGGCATTGGATTCCCCTGGAACTGGAGTTTAAAATGGTTCTTAGCCACCATGTGGGTGCTGGGGATCGAACCTGGGTCCTCTGCAAGAGCAGTCAGCACTCTTAACCGACGAGCCATCTCTCCAGCCCCGGCTCTTCAGTTTTTTAATCATTTTGTTGTTGTTGTTGTGCAGAAGCCTTTTAATATGATATAATCCTGTTTGTCAATTTCTGCTTTTATTTCCTGAACTGGTCAAGAAATAGTTGCCAATGCCAATGTCTTGACTGTCTCCCTATATTTTCTTCTAGTACTTTTGATGTTTTAGATCTTTCATTAAGGTCTTTGATCATTTTTAGTTGATTTTCATATACAGTAAGAGATAGGGGTCTCATTTCAGTCTTCTACCTGTGAACATCTAGTATTCCCAGCATCATTTGTTGAAGAGGCTTTTTTCCACGGTATGTTTTTTGGCACCTTTGTTGAGAGTTGTAGTTACTTTATTTCTGACTGTTTGCTTTTTGTCAGTACTGTGCAGTTTTTGTTATTTTGGCTATTTGTGTGTGTGTGTGTGTGTGTGTGTGTGTGTGTGTGTGTACACATTTGGGAGGGTACATGGGGTTATAGATGCAGACTGCCACACTTGGCTTTTATGTTAGTGTTAGGGATCCAACTTTGGGTCCTTGTGCTGCAAGGACTTTACACACTAAGCCATCTCCCCAGCCCGTCTGTAGTGTATTATTTTTTTAATATATGTGTATGAATGTACTGTCTGCATGTAGGTCTGTGCACCCATGTCATGCAATGCCGCAGAGGTCAGAAGAGGGCGTCGGATTCCCCTGGAACTGGAGTTCCCCTGGAATTGGAGTTACAGACGGTTCTCGGCCGCCATGTAGGTGCTGGGGATCGAACCCGGGTCCTCTGTAAGAGCACACCGTGCTCTTAACCGCTAGGCCATCTCTCCATCCCCTATTTTCAAGTTGGGTATTGAATGCTCTTTTTGCTCAGTATTACTTTGGCTTTTCAGGATTGTTTTTCCCAGTTCTGTAGTGAGTGTCAATTGGAATTTTAATTGGGATTATGTTGAATCCCAATTACATTACTTTTAGTGATATGGCCATTGTACTGGATAGCTTTAATGTCAACTTGACACGCCTGGGTTGAGGAGCATTGATTGGGGAATTTCCTTCATTGGACTGGCCTGTGGCCATGTCTGTACTGATATTTTCTTGATTGTTGAGTGATGTAGGAGGTCCTAGCCCACTGTGGGTGGTGCCACCCCTTGGCAGGTTGTCCTATATTGTACAAAAAGCAGTTGGACGCCGGGCGTGGTGGCGCACGCCTTTAATCCTAGCACTTGGGAGGCAGAGGCAGGCGGATCTTTGTGAGTTCAAGGCCCCTGGTCTACAGAGTGAGTTCCAGGACAGCTGGGGCTACAGGGAGACCCTGTCTCAAAAAAAAAAAAAAAAAAAAAGCAGTTGAGCTGGGCCCAAGGAGCGTAGCCAGTAAAGCAAGCGTTTCCTCCATGGTCTGGTTGTTTAGCTCCTGCACTCCGAGTTCCTGCCATGAGTTCCTTACCTGGGCTTCTCAGTGAATTGAACTGTGGCCTGGGAGAGGTAGCATAAGTAAACCCTTTCCTCCTTCCCCCAAGGGTCAGAGTGTTTTGTCACAGCAATTGAAAGCAAACTAGAACAGCCATTTTAACCATATTAATTTTGCCAGTTCACAAATATGGGAGGTTTTTCTTATCTTCTAGTGTCTTTAATTTCTTCATTGTTTTGTTATTTTTATTGTGGAGGCTTTATACATTCTTGGTTTTTTTCACATACCTTGTCCTTTCTGATGCTATTGAGAATGGGATTACTTTCTGATTTTTTTTCCTCAGTGAGTTTTGTTATTCCTGCTGTTATTGTATCCTATTGCTTCACATTTGTTTGGCTCTAAGCATCTTTTGGGGGGAATCCTTAATGATTTTCTATTTCTACTTTTACTTTCTGCCCTGGTTTTCCTAGCTACAATTCTACTACTCTATTCAGAGAGTAGTCCAGGGGGGGCTGGAAGAGATGGGCCTAGCTGTTAAGAGGCGCCGACCGCTCTTACAGAGGACCCGGGTCGATCCCCAGCACCCACCATGGCGGCCGAGAACCGTCTGAAAACTCCAGTTTCAGGGGGAATCCGAGACCCTCTTCTGACCTCTCACGGCATTGGCCCGACACGGGTGCACAGACTTGCAGTGAGACGGTACATCATACACATCAAAATAAATAAAATAGAAAAAGAAAAAATAAGTCAGGACACCAAAGTGCCTGACTCTTTTTTTTTTTTAATTTCTGTGTGTATGAACTGTACAGTGCGCATGCAAGTGTGGCACCCGTGTCGTGCAATGCCGCGGAGGTCAGAAGAGGGCCTCGGATTCCCCTGGAACTGGAGTTCTTCCTGGAATTGGGTTTTCAGACGGTTCTTCGGCCCGCCATGTGGGTCTGGGGGATCGAACACCGGGTCCTCTCTGTAAGCAGCGGTCGGCGCTCTAACCGCTAGGCCGCTCTCCAGCCTCGGTTCCTGACTTTAAAGGACTTTGATTTTGAGTTTTTTCCCATTCAGTATGATGCTAGCTATAAATTATTGTATGTAGGCTTTTTTTTTTAATTTTTTTTTTTTATTAATTTTTTATATTGATGTATGTGTATAATGATACGGTCTGCATGCACGTTTTGTGCACCCGTTTCGTTGTGCAATTCCGCGGAGGTCAGCAGAAGACGGTCTCCGGATTCCCCTGGAACTGGAGTTCTCCTGGAATTGGGATTTTCAGACGTGCTTCGGGCCGCCATGTGGGTGCTGGGATCGAAACCCGAGTCCTCTCGTAAGGCTGGTCGGCGCTCTTAAACCCTAGGGCCGTCTCTCCAGCCCCGTATGTAGTCTTTTTATTTTGAAAGTGTGGATTTTTCTTCAGGACTATTACCATAAAGAATGTTGAATTTTATTAAAGGATTGTTGTACATCTGTTTAAATATCACATTTTTATTATCCTTAATTTTTGTATTATATTTACTGGTGGATATTAAAATATCCTTGCTAGCTGGTGTGGTGGCACACAGCCATTTAATCCTAGCCTACTAGGGGGCAGAGGCAGGAGGATCTTTTGTGAGTTTCAAGGCCACCTGGTCTACCGGTGAGTTCCGGACAGTAGGGGCTACGAGACACTGTCTCAAAAGACCTAAATAAATAAATAAATAATAATAATATAATAAATAAACTAAAAAATAAAGTAAAATAAAGTTTCTTGCATGCTTTGCAATGAAGGCAGCTTGGTCCATAGGTGTAATATTTTTAATGGTGCTGGTTGATTCTGTTTGTATTTTACTGAAGATGTATGTTCATCAGGGGTATTGTGTGCATGCATGTTTATCAGATTTTGAAAGCAATGGTAAATAAAGTTTTAGAGAAGTGTAGTTTGAAGTTTTCCTGTTCCCTTCGCTGTTTCCATAGAATACTCTGAGGTACACTGGTATTAGTTCTTCTTTTAGAATCCTATGAAAACAGCAATCAGTCCATCCATGCTTATCTGTCTCTGGCACATCTCCTGAGCTATAGGTTACAAAGCATCTGCTGACTCCAGAGTGTTGTGTGGTAAATAGTGCCTTGTTTTTCCCAGTGGTGCATAATTACTAGCATTCTTTGATGTCTCTTAATATCCTTGCCTGAGTCTGCTTGCCCTTTTCCAAAGCATCAGACAAAAGTAACTTTTTTTTTTTTTTTTTTTGTCTTTCGAGACAGGGTCTCCCTGTAGCCCAGCTGGCCTGGGAACTCACTCTTAAAAAAAAGGCTGTGCCTTGACTCACAAAGACCGCCTGCCTCTGCCTCCCAGTGCTAGGATTAAAGGCATGCGCCACCATGCGGGTAGGGCATAAGTACTCTTATAACATGTTTAATATTTAATACGTCTGCCGCCGGTCGGATGTACTGCTGCATCAGCCCAGGCGCCGGGGGCATGCTATACTGTCAGCAGCGGACGGCACAGCAGCTAGTGATGGACGCCAGCTGTCCTATTAATCAGTCTCACGCCAGACTATAGCGGAGACCCCTGTCTCCAAATGACCAAAAAAAAAAAAAAAGTCAGTCTGGTGACCTAGAGGTAACAGATTTGTATGGATCCTAATCAGAGTAAAATGCTTACTAGAAAGCTTACACTTTAAACTCTTAACTCTCTGATATCTGGGCTTTTCCCTTTGTCCATTTTAGAATCACCAGAAAAAAAAAAAGGGAGGAAAGATGAGGCAGTGATTGGATTCCAATAAGCCCCACTTCCCAGTTAATTCAGGAATCTTCCTTACTCCCCACTCAGACACAGCAAAGGCACGATTATCTCCTTGTATCTCTTACTAATGACTGTTCCAGCAGTTTGTATTAAAATTTTTAATACTACTTCTATAAAGATTTAAAAGACAGTATAATCTTTTTTTTTTTTTTTTTTTTGGTATTTCTGAGACAAGGTCTCCCTTTTAGTCCTAGCTGGCCTGGAGCTCTCTCTGTAGTCCAGGGTGGCCTTGAACTAACAGAGATCCGCCTGCCTTTGTCTCCCAAGTGCTAGGGTCAAAGGCATATGCCACTACACTCAGCAAGTCAGTATATCTTAAACTTTCAGTAAACAAGATATAGTCCTGATATGTTGATCAACTTTGATCTAAAGACAAAGACATTTCCTTAAGTTGAGCATATTTGAAAATGAATAATTGTCAATAGAAAAGTCTTTGGTCACTTTCTGTATTCTTTGATAAAGTATTACAACCACACGTTTGAATTCAGCAGACTAAGACTAAGCTGTAGAATGGTTTCTTGGCCAATGTTGCCGGGCACCTCATTTTCACTTCAGTAATAAGTGTTTAGGAAGACAGGAGAAAATACAGTTTTTCCTACTTGATAGAAGTATAAACTGTTTCAGAAGACCATTGGATATTGTTTAAGCAAGTCCTGGATTCAATCCTAAGCACCACTCGAAAAAAAGCACAGGAAGGTGGGGCTGTACACTAGCTGCCATCTAGCCTCTCTGCAGAGTATATTCAATGAGCTATTGTTTAGTGTTTAAAAATACTTATTAATTCTTTGAGACTTTCACATAGTATATTTTGATCATATTCACCCGCAGCTCCCCCCAGGTCCACTCCCCTTCTCTACCTACCTTTGTGTCTTTTTTTTTTTTAATGCATCTAGTCCAATTTGTGCTCCCCATGTACTCTCAGGCCATATGTGTTGCCATCCATTGAAGTGTGGCCAACCTACCAGGGGCTACAACCTTAAAGAAAACTGACTCTCCCATTTTCAGCAGCTGTCAGTTGCGAATTGTTCTCCCGCTAAGGTGGATTTGTGCCCCGCCCCCCATCCATGCTGGTTTTTTGTCTGGCTTGAGCTCGTGCAAGTCTTCTGTGTATTGTCACCATCGCTGTAGGTTCATATGTGCAACTGCCTTTTTGTGTCCAGAAAACAGTGTTTCCTTGTAGTAGTCCATCACCTCTGGCTCTTAGTCTTTTCACTCCTCACTTCTGTGATAGTCCCCAGATGAGAGAGGGCTGTGATGTGGATGTACCACTTAGGGCTGAGCATGTTGACCAGTTATGGGTTTTTGCATTGATCACAATCTGCAAAAAGAAGCTTCTCTGGGGCTGGAGAGATGGCTTAGCGGTTAAGAACACTGGGCTGCTCTTGGATAGGACCTGGGTTCAGTTCTAGTACCAACCTGGTGTCTGACAACCATCTCTGACTCCAGTTTCAGGGGAATCTGACACCCTCTTCTGACCTCCGCAGCCATTGCATGACACAGGTGCACTTAAGGTACATGTAGGCAATACACTCATATACATAAAATATAAACTATTAAAAAGAGAGAGAGGCTTCTATGAGCCAGTATGGTGGCACATGCCTTTAATCCCAGCATTCAGGAGGCAGAGGCAAGCAGATTTCTGAGTTTGAGACCAGCCTGGTCTGTATAGTGAGTTCTAGGCTAGCCAAGGCTACAAAAGGGGCAGGGTTCTCTGAGAGTTAAGAGATATACTAATCTATAGGTATAATGGTGTCATTAGGAATCAGTTTAATACTATGTCTGTTGGGCTGGAGAGATGGCCTACTGGTTAAGAGCACCAACTGCTCCTGCAGAAGACCCGGGTTCGATCCCCAGCACCCACATGGTGGCTGGGAACTGTCTGTAACTCCAATTCCAGGAGAACTCCAGTTCCAGGGGAATCCAACACCCTCTTCTGACCTCCGTGGTATTGCACAACACAGGTGCACAAACCTGCATGCAAAACAGTACATTCATACAAATAAATAAATAAATAAATATTAAAAAAAAATACTCTGTCTGTTTAGCTAAATAGTAGTAGGATCACCCCTAGGGTGTATGAAGTATCTAGCCTCGTGTTCTTGGACCCATTAGGTAAAGCAGGGCTAAATCTAAACAGAACATGGTTGGTTGCACCCAGCATGCCACGATTACACTTGCAGGCATATCTTGCCAGGCCAGGTCATTATTATAGCTTGATGATTTCTGTTCTAGTTTCCTTTTTTTTTTTTTTTTAATTTTATTTATTTTGTATGTGTATGAATGTACTGTCTGCATGTAGGTTTGTGCACCCGTGGCATGCAATGCCGAGGAGGTCAGAAGAGGGTGTCAGATTCCCCTGGAACTGGAGTTCTCCTGGAATTGGAGTTACAGACGTTCTCAGCCGCCATGTGGGTGCTGGGGATCGAACCCGGGTCCTCTGCAAGAGCAGTCGGCGCTCTTAACCGCTAGGCTATCTCTCCAGCCCCCTAGTTTCCTTTCAATTGCTGTGACAAAACACTCTGACCAAACCAACTTGGGGAAAGGGTTTATTTGGCTCACATCTCCTGGGTCACAGTTCATCAATGAGGGAGCCCAACATAGGAACTCAGAGCAGAAACCTGGAGGCAGAAGCTGAAACACAGAATGATGCTTACTGGCTCAGGCCCCTGGCCCTTTCTCCAGCTGCCCAGGGGTGGTACCCTCATAGTGGGCTGGGCCCTCCCACATCACTCTTCAATCAAGAAAATACCCCACAGATGTGGCCACAGGCCAGTCCAATGAAGGCCATTCCCCAATTGAGGCTTCCTCAACCCAGGTGTGTCAAGTCGACACTATAAAGCTATCCAGCACAATTACTTTTCTCTCCCGGTCATGTGCACTGTGAAAGCAAGCCAGAGGGGTGAAGCTTTGAAGTTAGTATCAGCTTGATTTCTCCATGTTGTACAATTCAAGTATGTAGTGTCTTTATCAATAAGGTCTTACTGTCAAGTTCTGATTGATAAATAAGAGCAATAGCAATAGCCAGTAGTTGGGGGTGGTCTCTGGTTCTCCACACACCCAACAACTCCAAAATGGTAACTCATTCCTAGCACTGGGATTTTTTTATTTGCTAGTCTGTGGTGTCTAGTAGGGGCATTGTCTCCCTGTTACAGGATAATTCCATTTAAACTCATCTTATAAATAAGTATGTATATAGAGATCATCTACAGTACTAGGTTTCCATTAACCTTTTCACAAGGGCTTTAGTGTGAGCTATCTCCCCGTACTCCCTTCTATCCTTCCCTCCTGTTCCTCACCCCATTTAACACTGTTGTTCCATTATTCCCTTTCTCCCCTTTAAATCACTGTAGTATATTTCCCTCCCTTGACGGCTCCCCTTTCCCCATGGCCTCTTACCACTTTCCTGACCTCTATGGGTTTTCCAAATGAAACACACACATATCTCAGGATTCAAAGCTAACATCCACATGAGAAAAAATTCTGGGTCTGAGTTAAGTTACTCAGGGTGATTGTTTCCACCTCTATTCACCTGTGAATTTCATTTTTGTTAACAGCTGCATAATATTTCATTGTGTAAGTGTACCACATTTTCAATATCCATTAGGTGGTGGACATTATGCAGTTTGTTTCCTAGCTATATCATATAGATGATAGATCACATGGATGAACAGGTATCTCTGTATTAGGATACAGGCTCATTTAGGTATATGCCCAAGAGTGGTCTAGCTAAATGATGGGGCAGATCTATTTCTAGCTTTTGGAGGAACCTCCACACTGATTTCTATAGTGGTTGCACCAGTTTGAACTCCCATCAGCAGTGAGTAAGTGTTCCCCATTCCCCAAACTCATCCCAGCATTTGTCACCATTTGTTTTTTGGATCTTAGCCATTCTGACTGGGGTTAAGATAAAATCTCAAAATATTTTAATTTCCATTTTCCTGATTGCTAAGGATGTCAAACATGCCATTTGCATTTCATCTTTTGAAAACTATTTCCTTTCCCTGATTTCTAAATGGGTAATTGTTTTCTTGATGTTTAGTTTTTTAGTTCTTTTATATTCTAGATACTAACCCTCTGTCAGATATATAGCTGGTAAAGATCTTTCCTCCATTTTGTAGGCTGCCTCTCCACTTGAGTCTTTTTCTGTACAGAATCTTTTAGTTTCATGAGTTCCCATTTGTCAGGTTTTGGTCTTGGTGACTGTGCTATCAGTGTCCTGTTTATAAACACCTTCCCTTGCCTATTGGTTCCAGTGTATTCCCTACTTTCTTCATCAGATTCAGGGTATCAGGTCTTATATTGAGGTCCTTGATCCATTTGGAGTTGTTTTGTGCAGGGTGAAAGATAGGGATCTAATTTCATTCTTCTACATGTAGCTATCCAGTTTCACCATTTTTGTTGAAGCTAGAGTCCATTGTGCCAGTTACTCTTCCCACTCACTCCTTAGTCCCAGCTCCTCCCTTGAGCTCTAGTTAGCCTATCTGGAGTCTCTTTTCTAAAGAAGGCCACGTCTTCCTCACCTGACCAATATTTCCTCAGTCAAGGTTGGGCTCTGCTACCCAGTTCTTCAGTTCTGTGCTGGGTTCAGCTGAGCTTGCATTTGTTTTTTTTTTAATTTTTTTTAATTAATTTTATTTATTTCTGTATGTGTATGAATGTACTGTCTGCATGTAGGTCTGTGTACCCGTGTCATGCAATGCCACGGAGGTCAGAAGAGGGTGTCGGATTCCCCTGGAACTGGAGTTCTCCTGGAATTGGAGTTTCAGCCATGTACACTCCTAATCTTCACGATTTGGTCATTCAGGGGCCCTTTTGGGTTCCTAGTCTCCTTTTGCATAGAGGAGCTTCCTTAATGAGAGTTGGGTCCTTGTTCTCTGATGCTTAGGTCTTGTGTGTAGAGGTTGCAATGTAGATGTGTCGCCTAGGCATGAGCCATCATCAGACCATGTCTGTGTGTCCAGTTGTGGGACTCTATACTATTCTCATCTGGAGCAAAAGAAGCTTCTTTTTATTAAGAAGCTTCTTTTCAGGGTAGTGTTTGGGATATTTGTCCGTGTATATATAAGGATACTTCTTTTGGAATCAGTAAAATGTTACCTTAGCCTAAGGATGCGTCTAGTCTACTTTGTGGAATTAAGATCTGTTACCTCTCCAGGTGTGTGCATCTTGTTATGTTAACATTACCACACATGAGTTTCCTTCCACTGAGTGGGCGTTAGGTCCAATTGGTTAGCCATTGATTCCCCCCCCAAGATAGAAGTGCCACTATTGTACCCATGTTGTGTGCTATACTGGTCATTGATGTGGATATTTGGTCTTGAGGCTGATGTTGGACCATCTATCCCTTAGTGCCTTGCATAGTGCTCTCCACAGCTATGATGAGAGCCAGCTCTCAGGGGTGGTGGCTTCCAGGTCAGGTCCAGCTCCATTGCTCAAGATCCATTCTCCAAAGTATGTCCTGTCTTCAGCAATAGGGTCTCACCTTCTGGTTCTGGGAGGCAGTCAGGGCTGTGGCAATAGCCCGTGTAATTTTGGGAATCTCTTGGACTACCAACAACTCAAAGGAAGGTTTCTCCTGCCTGGCACTGTTTCTTAATATGCAGCCTTCATCTTTCCATATGAACTCAGGTAGAGGTATTGTGTGTAATTTTGTCAATAGATTGTTATACTAATCTGATTCTCTGGGGGTTTTTTGTTTGTTTGTTTGTTTGTTTTTACCCTAGCAAGGCATTAGTTATCTCTCCTCTCTCCCTTTACCTGTCTGTCTAGCCCTCCCTCCATGTCTTGTCCCTGCCTTCTCCATTTAAACTGTCCCCATTTCTCCCTTGGCACCACCAGTCTCCTGTGGCCCCACTTCTCGAACTCCTTTTCTTCCCCTTTACTCCCCCTCTTCCTTCTGTAATCCTTTCACTCCCTTCAAATTTAGATACCCTGATTTTATCCCTAGTAACACCTGTCACCTACTGGCCTTCTGTCTCAGGTTCCCTCTATCCCTTTACCTTCCTGGTTCCCTTTCATTTACTTGGTTCCTGCAGTTATGTCTATATACTTACATATATGGATTTGGTGCTAGGATCTACAAATGAGGGACAACAAACGTTGTTTGTTTTTCTGAATCTGTGTTACTTAGCATAACAGCTTCTAGTTCCATCCATTTACTGCCTCTCCAGTGCTGGTTGCAAATGTCTGAATCTGGTGGGGGCTGGGAAGCCTAGCCAAGGGAGGGGCCCAGGTGTTCTGAACTAGGGATCAGGGAGTCTGGATTGCAGCCCCCCCCCACCCCCCATTGTAAAGTGCAGTTTGGCGCTCTCACCACCTCCATGCAGTGGTCAGTGGAACCCATGGAACTGCCTCACCACATCATGTCCTACCTGCTCTGTGCAGTATAATTGAAGCCAGGTGTGGGGTGGTTCAGCCTTTAATCGCAACACTTGGGAGGCAGAGGCAGGCAGATAGATATCTGAGTTCAAGGCCAGCCTGCTCTACATAAAGTGCTCCAGACCAGCTGGGGCTACAGGGAAACCCTGTCTCAAAAAAAAAAGGGGGGGGGGGTTAAGTGATGCCTCCAGCTCTTTTATTGTTCAGGATTGTTTGAGCTAACTTGGGTTTTTCTGTGTTTCTATATGAAATACAAGATTATATTTTCAGTTTCTGTGATGAGTTTTGATGAGGATTGCACTGAATTTGTAGACTGCTTTTGGTAGGATGGCCATTTTCACACTGTTATTCCTACCAATCCACGAGCATGGAAAAAAATCTTTCAACCTTCTATCTTGTTCAGTTTCTTCTTCAGCATTTTCAGGGTTTCTTAAAACAAAACAGTTTTTGTTTTTATTTTTTTAATTTTTATTTTTATGTGTATGAGTGTACTGTCTGCATGTAGGTTGGTGCACCCATGTCATGCAATGCAGCAGAGGTCAGAAGAGGGCGTCGGAGTTACAGACGGTTCTTAGCCGCCATGTTTTGTTTTGTTTTTTAATTAAGTACAGGTCTTTCATTCCTTGGTTAGAGTTATTCCAAGATATTTTATTCAGATTTTTAGGCAATCATGAATGGCATTGTTTCCCTGATTTCTTTCTTAGTATGTTTGCTGTTGGCATATAGGAAGGCTACTACTGATTTTTGTATGTTAACTTTGCTGTGTGTTAATCCTGCAACTTAGCTGAATGTGTTTATTACTAGAAGTTGTCTTGTGGAGTCATTAATGCATAGAATCATATCTATAAATAAGGATACTTTTAATTCTTCCTTGCCTGTTTGTAGCCCCTTTACCTCCTTCATTTGTCTTAGTGCTTTAGCTAAGCCTTCAGGCATGTATAGGAATGTAGAAAGTAGACATCCTTGTCTTATGCTTGATTTTAACAGAAGTGCTTTGAGTTTTTCTCTGTTTAGCATTATGTTAGCTGTGGCCTTATTGCATGTTACCTTTATTATATTGAGATATGTCCCCTGTAACTCTATTCTCCATGACTTTTATTATGAATGAATGTTGGATTTTGTCAAAGGCCTTTTATGCACGCCCACAGATGCAGAAGCCTGGGTGTGTGTTTGCTAATACTTCAGCTAGCATGTTTTAAGATCACGAGCCAGGCAGGTGGCCTCTGAGTCCTCCCCACAAGGTGTGTGATGGTATGATGTTCTGGCATTGGCTGCTGGGAAGTGACATCAGATAGTGTGGGGGCTTCCTGTCCTAACCCCAATAGCCACTTGCCCTGTTTGAATAAAGAGAATTCCTACAAGCTTTACTATAAGCCAGAGCTCTCTGAGGTATTACATGATCAATCATGGAACTATTAATATCTCAGCTAGCTTTCTGCCTTGTGCAGGCATGGAGCTAGTTCCCACAATTGGTTGGTGGTTGCAAGGGCTAATGCCTGGGGCCACGGGATTTTTGCGTGTATGGGAGCCATGGAAACCAGCAGTTTCTTGGCCTGGTGTGTCTGGGGAGTTACCATCTCCCCAGCCACAGGTTTGCTCACAAAACCATCAGCTTCATTGGGTGTGTGTCAAGAGGCCAACAGATTCCAAGACAGATCCAGTCACGGGATCATCAACCTTGTGTGACCATTAGAAAGCCAACAGCTCCCTGGACATCATAGCACTTTATAGAGCTAAACTCACATGCAGAATCTAATGAGATTATCGTATGGTTTCTGTCCTTGAGTCTTATTTACATGGTAGATTATATTGATTGATATACATATGTTGACCCTCCCTGAATCTCTGGGATGAAGCCAACTTGATCTTGGTGGATAGTCTTTTTGAAGTGTTAAGTGTGTAGTTATTTTATTGAGAATTTTTACATCTATGGTTATCAGAGGAATTAGTCTCTAATTTGTTGTTATTGGGTCTTTGATTTTGGTATTAAGATAATACTGGCTTTGTAAAAAAAAAAAAAATAGCCGGGCGTGGTAGCGCATGCCTTTAATCCTAGCACTTGGGAGGCAGAGGCAGGCGGATCTTTGTGAGTTCAAGGCCAGCCTGGTCTTCATATCAAGTTTCAAGCCAGCTGGGATACAGGTAACTCTGACTTGAAAAGACCAAAAATATATATATTGGAAGTGTTTCTATTTATAGGATAATTTGAAGAGTACTGGTATGTTAGTTTTTCTTTGAATGTTGGGTAAAATTCTATATTGTATTCATCTGGCCCTGGGTTTTTTGATTTTTGTTTTGTTTTAGTTAGGAGATTTTTTTAAAAAATTTTGTTCAGTGTTGGCTTATTTTATTTTATTTTTTATTATTTTTTATGTGTATGAGTGTACTGTCTGCATGTCGGTTGGTGCACCCGTGTTGTGCAGTGCTGCGGAGGTCAGAAGACGGCATTGGATTCCCCTGGAACTGGAGTTAAAGACGGTTCTTAACCGCCATGTGGGGGTGCTGGGAATCGAACCCGGGTCCTCTGCAAGAGCAGTCGGCGCTCTTAACTGCTGAGCCATCTCTCCAGCCCCAAAGAGATTTTAAATTACTACTTATATCTCATTGGTTGTTGTGGGTCTAGTTAAATTATTTACATCAACTTGATTTAACTTGAGTAGGTCACACACATATATATATATGTATATATGTTTATGTATGTATATATATATACATATGTAGATATATAATTCACCAATTTCTTTTAGATTTTCCAGTGTAATAGAATATAGAAATTTTGAGGGGCTGGAGAGATGGCTCAGCAGTTAAGAGTGCCGACTGCTCTTGGAGAGGATCTGGGTTTGATTCCCAGCACCCACATGGCAGCTAAGAACCATCTTTGACTCCAGTTCCAGGGGTATCCGACGCCCTCTTCTGACCTCGGCATTGCACGACACAGGTGCACCAACCTACATGCAGACAATACACTCATACCATAGAAAAAAAAAATTTGAATATGTCCATAATTATGAGTCTCTGAATTGCCTCTATATCTGTTGTAATGTTTCCCTTTTTGTCTATTGGAGCCCTCTCTTGGTTAATTTGGCTAAACATTTGTCAACCTGTTATCTTTTCATAGAACCAACTGTTCATTTCATCGGTTCGTTTTATTGTTTTTTTCATTTGTTTCATTAATTTCAGCCTTTTTTTATTCTTTTATAAAGCAATATAATTTATAGGTCAGTGACACACTTAGCAAACTGTCCTATTCCCTAGCCTATCTCCCCAAGGCTGCTCACCTGTGACTTCACTTGGTCCTCTGGGATGTTTGTAGATGGTTTTCCAAGCCACAGAATCCAGAGGGCTGCTGAGTGGATCTTCTGGTGGCAACTCTATGCTGATGTATGTGAATGGAATAAAATGTTCCCAGAACAGCTAGGGATAGGTGCACTTTTGGCTCAGGAGGAAGCCTGTAGGGTTAGAAGATTCTTACTGCCAATCTTCTGAAGTCTGTGGAAGGTTCACTGGGTTCTGCAGGTGTTTGTCAGTTGGCGGAAGCTGGGATCACAAGTAGGGATGACTGGTGGGCCCTGGAAGCCTGTTGCAAAATGCCACCCATCTTAGATGGACGTAGATAGGGTGGAGGTCAGGCTAAGGGTCCTTGCCTGGGGTTTGGGTCAAAGGACCTCAGGCTATCCCCAGGTGTTGTGGTGGGTTTATGGTATGTGGGCAGGGGGATGAGCCTACCTTGGGATAGCGTTGCAGGAGCTGGTACAGCACAGAAGCATATAAAAGATTGTTCATAGTTGGGCATGGTGGTGAACTCCTTTAATCCCAGCACTTGGGTGGCAGAAGCACGTTGATCCCTGAGATCAAGGCCATCCTGGTCTACATAGTGAGTTCCAGGCCAGCCTGTGGTTACAGGGAGACCCTGTCTCAAAAAAGACAAAAAAAAATGTTTATAGTGGTGAATATTAAGAAATGATATATCTTAATAAAGACATAATAAAAACGTAAATGTTTATGATATAATTGAGCCATTTAAAGGAAGGTGGTTGAGAACTTACCTTTTTTTTTTTTTAACACCCTAAGAGATTAAGTGGAAAAAGTTAACAAAACATATACTATATTTATATAACTCTGTGTGTGTGTGTGTGTGTGTGTGTGTGTGTTGTGTGTGTGTGTGTGTGTTTAAACTTTTTTCTCCCCTTTTTTCCTTTAGGGCTGGGAGTCAAACCCAGAACTGCTGAGCCATATTCCCAGTCATTATTCACTAAACAATACAGTGTAATAACTACTTACGTTATATTAGGTATTAGTAAGAAATCTGGAGGTGAGTTACTATATAGGGGCTGAAGAGATACTCTGAAGATCTGCATCATGGAAGAGAACCAATTCCCGAAGGTTGTCTTCTGGCTTCCACAAGCATGTATGCACACACACATTCACAGATATGATAAATAAATGTAATTAGAAGGAAGGGTGTTTTTGTTTTTTTTTTTTTTTTGTCTTTTTGAGACAGGGTCTCCCTGTAGCCCCAACTGTCCTGGAACTTGCTCTGTAGACCAGGCTGGCCTTGAACACACAAAGATCCGCCTGCCTCTGCCTCCCAAGTGCTAGGATTAAAGGCATGTGCCACCATGCCCAGCAAGAAGGGAAGTTTTTTTGTTGTTTGTTTTTTATTTATTTATTTATTTTTATTTAAGAGATTCTACAATATAATGACACAGTGTTTGCAGATAACATTGATGTTACTCAGTTGTCATACAATTAGGTAATTGGTGCATTTTGCTGAAGTATCTATTCCAAATTTTGAACAACCCAAGGTTCCTATAGTCCAGTTGGAGAAGCTTTATGCACAGGCATGTTGATCATTAGGAGTCCAGACTATTTTCCTGTAGTCTCACGATTCACCCCTTTCTCTCTGCAGCCCTTACAATCTACCACGCCCTCTTCCGCAGAGTTGGTTCCCTGGGCTTGGGAAAAAGGGCACAAGTGGGTGAGAAGAAAACAGTCTAATTTCTTTGGAGTTGTTCATTTTGGACTCCAGTCTGTTCAGGTTGTTTCCCTCATGGGTGACAGCTTTTCAATGATACCTTTTTAGTCATACAAACAAACACAAGCTAATTGGATATACAAACATTTAAGCAGTACCACTTATTATGTCAAGGCTAACTGTGAGCATAGACACAGATGGGTTGGATTTATTCTCTAATCCGCAAACTGTGTTTTTCTCTATAAAGGGTGACAGTTCTTATTGTGGCTTATAACATCTCCTAATCACTGAGACATAAGCTTGTGGCATCCGCTGTGGTTATTCCTTCAAGGAGAGAGCTAATAGCCAAATAGATTTGGGTATATATAGACATGGCTGCCACTGTTGCACAAGTATTCAGGCTGTTGAGTGTGTAGCAGATATTGACGGAGGAGTCTTGCTGTCTCAGGAGACCAATATTTGCTGTATTGCTTTAGTGGCCTTTGGTAACAGTCTCTAGCATTCAGAGGCCAGTTGTACGCTAGCAAGGACATTCTCATAACATTTTCATGCTCACACCAGGTCTTCGACAAAGGGACTTACTGCCTTTCCCTTGGCATATCCCACTTATAGGCAAAAGGCCTTTATAATTTTGGGGGGGTTTGAATCCCCTAGCCAACATCTCCTAGCAGACTAATTCATTGCGCTGATCAGAGCTTCCTGTAGTAATATATTTTGCTTAATTACAAAACTTATAAACACGTTAATATTGAATTTGGTCTAGATAGAGAAATATCCTTTTCACAGTTCTTATGCGTATCAATCAATTAATACGTTATACTGTTTATAGGAAATTACCACTGTAACAATTGGCTCTAGTTTACAGTTAGGGAGTGGTTTCATTACCATCATGTTTTTCTTTTTCCTATAAAGGGGAGAGGTAGGAAGGTTTCTCAGTATCTGGAAGGTAAACTTCATTAGGGCCCATTATAAACAGTTAACCCCAATATTATTCAGAGAGATGCTCAGTGTCTGTGACTCAGGCAGTCTGAGGTTCCTCTTTAATGTTCAGATGGGAAGAAGGAAGTTTTTAAAGTATCCTACGGAAGGATGATCATAAGTTCTATGCAAATACTGTACCATCTTACATAAGAGATTTGAGCATCCATGAACCTTTATCTGTGTGAGGTCCTGAAACCAACTGCAGGTGGATGCTAAGGGATAGCTGTGTATAGGTTCACAAAAAGTCTTTAGGATATATACAAACAAGAGTGATTTCTTCTGAGTTTTGGATATGGGAAAGGTGTTGCTTTATTATGCTTCTATAATCAGTGTCTTCTGTACATTTTTTAAATATGTAGATGTATCTGACTTTAAAAGAAAGATTTTAAATTAATGAAATTAGTGTATCATTCCTATAATACGTGACCCATTTTACTGTCATTTAATCATAATTTTATAATGAAATAATCTTTTTGAGCTGAGTTACTAGCAAAATCATTTCTTAGTATTATGTTACCTTAGGGCCACATTACCATTATATGTTAATAGGACAGTTCTTACTAAGGTCCTTGACATGTTATTTCCTTTCCCAGCAACAGATAATTGAGCACTTACACGGTGACAGGCTTTAGAATTAACCTACCACTTATTTTCAGACTATATAATTTTGGTATATGGGTGGAGGGTATGTATGCATATTTTAGAGTAATATAAAATTAAAAGGGAAAAATCTGAATCCCAAAATGTGATTTGGAAATAACATAGTTTTATTTTCAGATGACATGATTTTAGTATAGTTGTGACATATATTGTTTCAACAATATTGAAAATTTCAACAATTTCAAAATTGTTGAAACAATTTGTGACAAAATTGTTTCAAAAAAATTTCAAAAAAATTCAACAATTTCAAAATTGTTGAAACAATTTGTGACAAAATTGTTTCAACATATGCATATATGTTGAAATATATATATATATATTTATATATATATATATGCATATATGCATATGTTGAAACAATGTGGATCGGAGGGAATAACAACAACAAAAGGACTGGGGCAGGGAACCGACTGAAGCAGTAAAGTTCTCTCCCCCCCACCAAAAAAAAAAATAATAATAATCCTCTGCTTTGAAAAACTTTGAAAAGACTCAGAGGGATACAGGACATGTATGGCAGACTGTATGAACTTGGGAGGGGCGGGGGGCACATCTAGAAATCCTAGGTAAGGCAGACTGTCCTCATCCAGTAGTAATCGGTCTCCTGTAGTTCTTGGTCCAGGACCAGTCTCCCACCATTTCTCTTGCTCCTCTGTGAGACCTTGTCTGAGTTAGCTTTGGTCCCATTTGCTAACATTGCCATAAGTTAAAGTTTCCAGTTGCCTATAAGCTACTGCTACTCTACATTCATGCACTGGCCCTGGCTCTTAAAATCTCCACCTCCTCTTCTGAAATTATGCCTGAGCTGTGTGTAGATGGGATTTAATATAGGGGCCCCATACAGGGATACACACTCAAGAGGCTCCCATTCTTGGAAGCTTGACTAGTTGTGGCCTTCCATTTGCATCACACTCCATTGTGAAAGGAAGCTTTACTAGTGAGAATTGAGGGATGCACTTGTTTTCGTTCTGCCCCTCATTCTGCGTGTAGATGTGTTCACTTGTAGTGTGTCTCCTAGGATTGGGTATCTTTCAGATGTATATATTTTCTGTGTCTGACCAGTTATGGGATTCTGCAGTAGCCTCCATCTGTTGCAAAGAGAAGCTTCTTTGATGAGTAGCATATGGTATGCTTATCTGTAAATATAAGGTTCCATATTTAGTGTATGATAAGAAATTTCATTTGTCTAGAGATAGGACACTGATGGGGTTTTCTCTAGGCTCTGTGTCTTCTCCAGCCCTGTGCATTTGGCTGACTTTACAGTGGTTCTCATGAGTTCCCTCCCATTGAGAGGTTTTAAGTCCAATTAGATAGCTGTTGATTATCCCGCAGATAACAGTGCCACTACTGCACCGGTAGAAGTAGTCTGCTGTGCAGGTCGTTATGGTTGTTAGGCTTTAGGGCTGGGTTGTTCCATTGGTTGATTTTTCTCCGTTAGCAGTGTGCATATTTTTTTTTCAATAAGACAGTATTACTGAAAGCAGTGTGCATATTATCTAGCGTTATGAGCACTAAACCAGGTAGAAGACATCCAGGTCAGTTTCTGCTCCATTAGTCTAAGTCCTGTCCCTGAAGCATGTCCAGTTCTGAGCGGTAGGGTCTTCTTTTCTGTTTCTGAAAGAGCTTTAGTATTGATAACCTGCATTATTTTGAGAGTCTCTTGGCTCACTCCTCACCAACCATTCAAAGGGAGGTAGAGGATCTTTTTTTTAAGCCATTTAAAAAATTACTTGTATTTTCAAGTATAAATAATAAAAGATTGTTAGTTTATCTTTACTAATCTCCTTAAAATTAGAGGAATGTATTAAATGGTACTGTTTTTTCACACTTCAAATTTATTTTAGCCATAATAATCTATGGATTACTATTGAATTTAGCATTATTAAGCATGTAAATACAATAATTTAAACTATATGTTTAATTACTATTTCCAGGAAGTTTAACTGTTTTTTAATGGTAGTTACTCTTCAGGCTGTTTAAGTTGTTTGTATTTACATTGGAAGAAAAGTGTCTTTTGTTATTTCAAAGTTCTACATAGCTAGATATTATTGACTGGTAAATAGATTGAGCCACTTTTTTGGACTATAAAGCAAATTATCATAGAGGTTTGAATATGAATATTTTATATATTTTTAAAATTTGTTTATTTTTTGTATTTTTGAGACAGGGTCTCTCTTTAGTCCCAGCTGGCCTGGGGCTTGCCCTGTAGACCAGGCTGGCCTTGAACTCACAGAGATCAGCCTGCCTCTGCCTCCCAAATACTGGAATATTTTATATTTAAGCACAAGACCTAACAATTTCTTCCAGGTTTAGTAGAGAATATTAGACATTTTCCAACTGTGAATAAGTGCAATCTGTATCAGAAAGGATAAGCCATAATATGTGATAGTTTTACCTAATTTAGGGCTTCTTTTAATTTTCTTAACTTTCTTTCATAGAGTAATTACTTGGTGTTCATGGCAGAACTCTTCTGGTGGTTTGAAGTCGTGAAGCCATCATTTGTACAGCCCCGTGTTGTATGTCTACAAGAAGGTAATCAATATTTTAATTAAAAAAAAACAAAAACAAAAAAAACAACACTGTGTATGAGTGCTTTGCCCGGGCATTGGATCCCTTGGAACTAGAGTTAAGGACAGTTGTTAGCGACTGTTAGAAGCAAAGCCAGATCCTCTGCAAGAGCAGCCAGTGGTCTTAACTGCTAAGTCATCTCTCCAGCCCCAATCTTTTAAATTTTTTAATGTAGAAAGATGAAAGTTTATACAACTCACCAGGTCATTCTTTAGAGAGAATTCTCATACTGTTTTAGATTTCAGCCATTAGCCTTGGTAGAATCTAAATGTTTTAATAGTTAATCCAAATGACTTGTGAAAAACAAACAAAATCTTAATTTGACATCTTATGGCATGGAACTTTCCAGCATTAAATCTGTGCCATCTACTTCTCTTTGCATCTTTATTATCCCTAGCTTTTATTTCCTATTAGATTCTTTGTTTTTAACATTACCCAAAATCCAGTTACATGACTTGGCCTTAACCTACAATTTAAATTTGCTTTTAAACCTTAAAAAGCTTTGTGGCCAGGCGTGGTGGCAGACACCTTTAATTCCAGCACTCTGGAGGCAGAGGCAGGCGGATCCCTGTGAGTTCAAGGCCAGCCTGGTCTACATAGTGAGCTCCAGGCCTAAAGGGAAACCCTGCCTCAAAAAGACCGAGAGAGAGGAGAGAGAGAGAGAGAGAGAGAGAGAGAGAGAGAGAGAGAAAGAAGCTTTGTGGATACATTTTTTAAATTTGTAAGATTTGTTACTACAGTGTAATTATGACAAAATTAATAAGAAACTAAAAGCAGCCAGGCGTGGTGGCGCACGCCTTTAATCCCAGCACTTGGGAGGCAGAGATAGGCGGATCTCTGTGGGTTCAAGGCCAGCCTGGTCTACAGAGCGAGCTCCAGGACACCTGGTACTAAAAGGGAGACCCTGTCTCAAAAATACAAAAAAGAAGGAAGAAAGGGAGGGAGGGAAGGAGGGAGGGAGGTAGGGAGGGAAGGAGGGAGGGAGGGAGGGAGGGAGGGAGGAAGAAAAATTAAAACCAGATATGGTAGTTTAGTTTATGCCTTTAGTCTCAATACTAGGGAGGCAGGGACAAGGGGATTTCTGTTAAGTTCAAGCCCAGCCTGGTCTCCAAAGTGAGGTTCAGGCCAGCCAGGGCCACACAGTAAGATCCTGAGGGGAAGGCAAAGGATGATTTTGGTCTGCTGAAGGAGTGCAAACTGAATTCTGCCAAAGCTCACTGATAGAGTATTTGTCTAGCATGCATACGTCCCTTAACCCTCATCACTGCCAGAAAGAAAAAGAATTTTCTCTAAACCAAATCCTAGGTTTAATATTGCAAGACAAAGTTTTTGTTGGCTTTCATTATAAAATCAAACATTTATTTGTACAATTAAAAAACTGACACTAGCCTGGCGTGGTGGTGCATGCCTTTAATCCCAGCACTAGGGAGGCAGAGGCAGGTGGATCTCTGTGAGTTCAAGTCCAGCCTGGTCTACAGTGCAAGCTCCAGGCTACCTGGGACTAAAAGGGAGACCCAGTCTCAAAAAATACAAAACAAAAAAAAAACTTGATTCTAAGTTTAGCCCCTTAATGAACTTTCTTCCAACAAAAATTATAAGACCAGTTCTTTCTGCTACCTAGCACAAAATATGGTTATTATGTTTCCCAACTAGTTGTCAACTTTCCTTGGCTCATGGGGTTTTTTGTTGTGTTTTTTTGTTTGTTTGTTTTCCTGATCACTGTAAGCTAACCTCCACCCTCCCAAAAATGTAAAGGAAGAAAAAGAGAGAGAATGTGTGTGTGTGTGGGGGGGAGTATTAGCCAAGAGAAGGGTGGATATAATAATAAAATTCTAGTGGATATAATAAGCTTATTTCCTCCAGCATGCTGCCCTCAGGCAAAATTCTATGCAATATGAGATAATAGGCATTTTATCTTCCCTGGTATCTTTGGACTATCTAATTCTGAACATTGAGATGTTGGATAACAAAGAATACTTTGAAAGAAGTTGAGATCCTTTCTTAAGGCCATTCAAGAAGGTCGCATATCTCTTGTAGTTATAACCAACATTTATACTATTTTTTGCAATTAATGTGATTTTTCATTTATATTACTGTTATTGATTTCACCTGTGAAACCTAGTATTCACATTAAACGTCAGTAAAAAATCAAACTATGTGCCCACAGAATTACTTGCAAATATGTAAACTATTCCACTGGGTTCATTTTCTAGTGAAATACTGACCATCTTTAATTAATTACAGAAATACCAGCTATATCATGAAAACTGACCCTGGGTATCTGAAATTCTGTAAAAGCTTTCACAACATTAAGCACTTAGGATTTATATTTGTTTCAAATGCCTATATTTATTC
The DNA here is from genome assembly GCA_009823505.1 of Rhizomys pruinosus. Lineage (NCBI taxonomy): Eukaryota > Metazoa > Chordata > Mammalia > Rodentia > Spalacidae > Rhizomys > Rhizomys pruinosus. The sequence continues at coordinate 5,423,346 of VZQC01012659.1, forward strand.
TGTGTTACCTCCATACTAACCGTGAATGCCTCAAACACACAGAGTTCTGCCTTCCTCTGCCTCCCAGTGCTCCCAGTTCGCCACCACACCCAGCCTTAAATGAATTTCTAAAAGGTAGTATATATCAAATCCTTTTGATCTTTTGGAAATTATTTAAGGATAAATTTATGTTAGAAGTTACTTAAAGAGAAATCAGAGCTGTTCTGTAATGAGAGAGGCCCTAGGTTTGATCCCCAGCACCACCAAAAAGAATTCTGATTCTTCTATTAGCAATAAGGGAAATAGAAATTGAATATTAAATGTTTGGTTATGGTTCAGAATTCTTGAAATAATGTTAGAGGCATGTTAAACATTTTGAAGTACTTTTTTTGTTGTTATTTTTCGTTGTTTTGTTGTTTTCTAGCTGAACCTGCAAAAGATATGGTTCAGAATTCTTGAAATAACGTTAGAGGCATGTTAAACATTTTGAAGTAGGTTTTTTTGTTGTTATTTTTGTTGTTTTTGTTGTTTTCTAGCTGAACCTGCAAAAGATATGCCATCAGTTCCTGTCTTGAATGCTGCCAAAAGAAACATCCTGGACAATTCATCTACTTCACATTTTACCTCAAGGTAGATTCCAGTGAGGTCACTGCTTCCATGTTATTTTCTAATGAAATAAAATATGATTTTGACATAAAATACAGTTTTAAAATTTTGTAGTTGGGTTTTAAAGTTATAATTAGTTTACCCCTACTAAAGCCTCTTTTGGGGGGGGTATTTTTGAGACAGGGTCTCCCTTTTAGTCCCAGCTGGCCTTGAGCTGTCTCTGTAGATCAGGCTGGCCTTGAACTCACAGAGATCCGCCTGCCTCTGCCTCCCGAGTGCTGGGATTAAAGGGGTGTGCCACCACACCCAGCTAAAGTCTATTTTTTTTATTTATTTATTGAGATAGGTTCTCACTATGTATCCATGGCTGGCCTTGACCCTTGAACTTAGAGTTCTGCCTGCCTGTCTCCTGAGTGCTGGGATTAAAGGTGTGGGCCACCAGGCCCAGATGTAAAATGTTCTATTTAATCAAGGTAATCCTGACTGTTGACACAAGTATTTGATAAAGTCAATAGTTTTTAAAAATTCTAGGCTGATTCTAAAAGCAGCTTTTTATTTGTATTTATTACAACCTGAAATTTATATTGAATTTACATTCCCCAATCTATCTTATGGTTAAATTTGATGAGTCTTGTGGGTTCTTAGAAACTTGAGATCCTTTAAAAATACTTTTTTTTGGGGGGGGGTCTTTTTTTGAGACAGGTCTCCCTTTAGTCCCAGCTTGGCCTGGAGCTTGCTATGTTAGACCAGGCTGGCCTTGAACTCAAGAGTCTTGCCTGGCTCTGCTGGGATCAAAGGCGTGCACCACATGCCGCTAAATATTTTTTTTTAAATTATGAGCAGGGTTGGAGAGATGGCTCAGCAGTTGAGAGTACATACCACTCTTCCAGAGGACCTGAATTCAATTCAGTTCCCCAACAACCACACCAGGTGGCTCAAAACCACCTGTAATTTCAGCTGCTAGGGATTCCAAAAACTTTGGCTTCCCTAGGTATTTGCACTTACATGCAAGTACCCACGCACATGTGTTCATTAAAGACTCCATACTAGCCATGCATGGTGCCACAACTTTAATCTTAGCACTCAGGCAGAGGCAGATGGGTAGTAAGATCAAGGCCAGCCTGGTCTACATAGCAAGTTCTGAGCAGACTGAGGCTACAGGGATATTAAAGGAGTCGTGCCCTACCAGACTTGTGATTCGTTTCCTACCTAACGTCTCCAATTATCTTATATCTACAGGCCCTGAGAAAATACAGGAAACCCAACTTCTTAGAGAACATTCTCAGGAGGGCCTGGAGAAATGACTTCAGCCTCTAATAACACTGGCTGCTCTTACAGAGGACAGAAAATTCAAGTTGTCCCAGCACCCCACATGGTTGTTGTCAGTTCATCCTTAACTCAGTTCCAGGGAATCCACACCCTATTCTGACCTCCAAAACATTGCACAACAAGGATGCAAGTGCAGTCAATATACACATAAAATAAAAAAAAAAAAAAAAAAAAAAAAAAATGAAAAATTTATAAATGTGGAAGTAATTTTTTCATTCCAGAGTCACCTGTCCGAGGGGTTCCTTTTTCCTCCCGCAATCCCTCCCCAGTTCAAGTGCCCATCTTTTTTTCTGGTTTTTACAAGGAGAGTGTTGTAATTTAGAGGTACACAAAAGATGCTGAGGGACCCCAGCATGTTCCAAGTCCAGGAGGCACCAGAGACCGAAGTTACCATACCATACAAAACAGCATACCATGTGAGTGTTTTATTTGTGTAGTACCAAAGAAGCCTGACGCAGGTGGGGGAAGGAGCTGATTTGGAAAGACGCAGTGAGTTCCTGTCTCCTTCTGATGTGATGGGCTGATGGGCTGAGGCTGGATCTTGGCACACCACAGGCTTCCATCTTGGGCTCAGTTCACCATGGCAATCAGCCGACCACGTGGAGAAAGCCTCAAGGCAGTCTGGGAGAGCATGTTAGACGTTGAAAAAGACGGTTGAGGGTCATATCCACTTTTGCTACCCCCCTACATGGACGTAGCAAAGGGAAACTCAATATATATATGTATTATTGTTATTGGAGTTGTTGTTTGCATTTCATACACTGTTTCTTCATCAAATTTAGACCGATTCTTCCTTTCTTGTCCCCAACACCTCGCCAGAGCGTAAGATGACAATGTTCTGTTCATGTATGATTCTATCTGCAACGACGATATTCTTCGCAGTGTTTTTAAATATTTTTCTAGAATGCAAAACCTTTACTCTCTGTGGGTGCAATATCATGTGTTTTATCTGTTTCCCTCGGTCAGATTCATATTTGACAGCAGTCTTTTTTGTTGTTCGTTTCCTTATCCTATAATTTTGTATAGTCTCAAAACAATATTGCCATAGTATATATGGCCTCGTTTCTATATCATCAAAAGATAGATGATGTCTGAAATAAGCTATAGTTAATTTCCAAACATGGTGTAGGATTTCGCCATTGATGTACAGTAGAGTTGTATATGTCAGGTAATGACAAAGAACTTTATTACTTACTAGATTTATAATAGTACATATTATAGAGGCCAGAAGCCGCATTGAAATCCCCTGGTTATTACAACTAGGTATGATATGAAAAAAAAGTAAGGTGTGTGTCTTGCCTTACAGTAGAGATTTGGGCTAGATCCACAAAATTGCGGACAGTTTTCTGGGATTGTGGTTGACGTTTTCACTTAGCATTAACGGTTCTGTTTTCTGAGTGCCTAATTTACCTGCTTGCAAAAGTTCATGGATTTGTCGTCGTTGTCTTTCCCTGCCATTCGAAGTGTCCTGTGTGGGATGTATAATTCGCAAAGCCAGGTCCTATGTGAACAATTTTCACATAAGTTTAGCTGAAGCCTTGTGAGGGGCTGAACTGGGTGGTGGGGACGTGCTTGTGTGGGCACGCCAGACAGTGGGAATATTGTCGTTGTGTGTCTGCCCTGGGCCCTAAGCTGGCGAATGCGCTTTTAAGGTGATAAGTGAGCCCGCATTCTTCTGCTCTAACGTGATTGCCTCCAGGCTGCCTGCTTGGTACCAGTCCAGTGATCTGTTCATGAGTGGCGGCTAGGCTGGCCCTCAGGAGAGTTCCCTGGGTGTCTACTTGACCTTAGAGAAGGATCTCGGACTCGTGCTTGCTATGCAGCTTGAGTAAATTGACGTGAAGAGGACAGTACCCACCAGAGAGCGAGGCAGCCGTGTCTGGAGAAGGCTTGTGACAGGTGGCAGAATGGCTGCAGGGTGAGGAGTGTCCCTGGGGGCTGGCCGGGCTGTCTCAAGTCTCCCAGTGACCGCTGAGGCCAGGCTCGCTGACCCAGGGGTGTCCACTGGGGCCACCAGGGCTGCGCTGGGGCTGGGACAGGCCCCTGGGGCTGGCTGGACCCGCTGGGCTGGGCCTCTGCTCCTCTTCCGAGGACCAGCTCTGCTCCCAGTAGTCATGGGAGGCCTCCTGGGAGCGGCCATGGTACAGCTGCGCACTGCAGCGCTGGCTGCGCCACACATTGGCCTCAATGCCTGCATCGCAGCAATGACCTCAGTGCTCTGAGCTTCCTGCTAAGCCCCATGGACAGGCCAGAGGGCACTGCAAGGCCTGGCGGCCAGGTAGGGCAGGGCGGCGGGGCGGGGCGGGGCGGGGCGGGGCGGGGCGGGCCCGCCCAGCACAGGAGCTCAGGGCAGGGCTCCATGAGGCCTGGCACCCTGGGGCCTGGCCTGGAGCTTAGGCAGGGCGGGGTGGGCGCCCAGCACCCCAGGGCGATGGCCCAGAACCTGATCATTGGGGTCCTGGGCAGAGACAGCAGAAATGTTCCTCCATCTTTAATGGAGTTCATGTTCACCGAGTGATTAATGATGTTAAGCACATTTTCGCATGCATGCTTGCATTTTTATTAGTTTATTTTAGAGTTTACTATTTTTTATATGTTCTCCTGTAATGATGATGTATCAACTGCATTGTATGTGGCAATGCACCTGTGCCCTGTACAGTGCCGTAGATAGGAAGATGACGGTGTGGGTCGGTCCCTGAACTGGGAATTAAGAATGTTGTTAGCCACCACTGGTGGTGCTGGGAACTGAGGTCAGGTTCTCTGCAACAGCAGGTTAACATACCACTGGCTTCCTAAACTGTCTGAGCATATCTCTCCAGCCCCACTTGTTTCCTTTTAGGTTCCATTGTTTTACTTTTTTTCTCTACATAACTTTATATTTATTTGTATGTTGTTTAATCTCCAGTGATTTTTCCCCGGTGTGTAGAAGTTTGCCCAGGTCGATTAAGTCGCCCCTGAGAAGGCATGGGAAGAGGCATTATCCCCTGGATCTGTCTAGATTAAGGATAATCATTTGTCTAATGCCCACCATGTAGAGGTGCCTGAGGAAGGACCTCTGGGTTTCGCTCCTGCGGAGTGGCAGCCAGTGCTCTGATAGCCCTGAGACAACTCCTCATGTCTCAGTGTGTTGATTTTCTTTATCACTGTAAGACATAATACTGTGACAATAACAGCAGTTTTTGGACGTAGAGAGTTTGAGCTCTCAGTTTATCTGCTAAGATTGGTCTCCTTATAACAGGAAGGACCTGGCCGCTAGGAGAGGGGCTTAATGTGAGCATATGCCGGGGCTGGGCTGGACTCTCAACGTTTGACTTTCAGATGACCACTGTTCTCCAGCCAAGGGCCTCGCCTACTTAATAGTTATCTCCTACTGCTCCCAAATCATACCACAAGATGGGTCAAAAGTGTTCATCAAATCATGGCCCTTATTGAAACATGTTACATATTATCAAAAACCCTTAGTTAGCCTCACTTTGGAAAATGTGATTCAAGTCGATTGCCTTGATATATTATCAGTGATGAGAATTTATGTAAGCCTTTTTTTTAATTTGAGCTTTTAAGTTGTTATTTTTCATACATATCATTTTCACAATTACAAGATTTACAGGGCATATTATCCACCTTCCTTTCCCCCCCACCCCACCCATCCCATCCAGATCATGCATTCTTCTGCCATAATGTCCTGTATCTTTCTGTCAGTTTTTTTTTCCATTTTTTAGCAATAAATGATTACGCTGACTGTATGAGTTTACAAGCATCCTTCATGTAAAGACAATTTACCAACAGTTGGTAAAACATCCACACAGCCCCTTAGTCCCACCATCCAGCAGGGGGGGCTTCTATGTTAAATCAAGTTGATCAATTGAGCGTCCAGACTTAGGTTATTGCTTCAAGCTTCACCATTCACCAGAATAGCAGCCCTTACATTCTAGCCACTGCCCCCTCTTCTCCAGATTTTTTTCGCTAGGCTTGGAAAAGGGCACAGGTGGATGAAAAGAAAAACAGTCTACTTTCACTGAGATGTTGTTTTGGACTCGTGGTTCAAATTTGGCTGTTTTCTTTTATGGGCTGACAGTTTTTCTAGGAATAACCTTTCGATACTCCTAATGAAGCACAAGCAATATAGGTATAGTAATGTATTTAAAACCTAGTCACTTTTGTTATCGTAGGGTACTTTGGTATAAGACACAGATGTTTGGATGGTATGTTATCCTTATGAATACATTTTTTTTCTGTTGAGTATGACAGGGTCTTACTGTGGCTATAACATCTAACCATTAGAGCGGGTGTAAGCTTGTGGCATCATGCGTGGGTTATTCCTCCAAGGAGAGAGGCCAATGGCCAATAGATTTGGGATATACAGGCATATAGCTGCCTCTGCTGCACAGTATTCAGGCAGTGAAGTTGTAGCTGTTGCTGACAGAGGAGTCTTGTTGACTCAAAGAGACAAGTATTTGCTTTTCTTCGGTTTTAGTGGCCTTTGGTAACCACTCTCTGGTATTCCAGAAGACATCTGGCCACTTTGCAATGTGTGTTCAATACATCTTTCCCATGTTAAGTCAGTTCTATTTGATACTAACAGGGCTCTTTGTTATCCCTCGCGCTTCTCGTGTCGTAATGAGTGGTATCCCAGTTTATGTAGTGCAAGAGCCTTACACTTTTGTGTGGGCTGGGTAGATTCTCTAGCCAACTTCTCCTTAGCATAATCCATTGCTGATGTGCAGGAGCTCCTGCATTAATATATTTTGCTTAAGTGCATTGCGTAGGGAGACTTTACTATATTTGGTTCTGAATAGAGAATAATCCTTTTTCAAAGTTCCTATGTCTATTAGTCAATTTCAAAGAAGGCAGTTTTTACTGGTTTTATAAGAGATTAACCTCTATAATAGTTGGCTCAAATTTACTCGAGTGTGGAGAACGACGAGTCACTCGATTTAAATTCTCTGCTTCATGAATGGGGGGAGATCAAGAATTCTTTTTTCTCAATATTTTATTTTAAATTCCTTTGTCAGCAATATCCTTAGTAGTAAGTTTTTCTATTTAGGATCATATTTATAATAGTTATTTACAAGTTAAGGACACAGAGGGGTTTGTTTCAGGCATTGTTATCCGGTGTTATAGCAACCTGAGGTTTGTTACTTCCTTTACATATGTGTGCAGACTGGGCCAAACGTTTTCTCGTTTGCAACTTCTGGTTAATATACCTACTCTCGATGTCACAAGCGTGCTAATCTGTGTTGAGTTCTTCAGCCGGTTAAGTTGGTGACATCTGACTGTTGGAACATGGTTCTCGAAATCTTTTCCCGTTCAGTTAGTTTTTAGATCTCAATTGGCTCGAGAGGTTTTGGACAAAAAAAGTGTCTCTCTCTCTAACTGTATCCCCCCCATTTTTGGGGTGCGAGTTGTTTTTTGACCCGTGAGGTCTCGCGAGAAGGCTGGTACTGTATGTATACATTACCTATAGGGGGTCAAGAGCACAGTTTCATCAAATGTCAACTCCATGTTGGTTTTTGGGTGAGCTCGTAGTGATGATTACCTTGGGAAACAAACTTAATTTTTCGGAGTTAAAGTCATTTCTATATGTGAAAGAGAATGCTATGAGATGATACCGTACAACAGAAAATTATAGGGACGTTGTATGTGCCATCCCAAAGTTATTGTTATACAGATTTTATGTAGAACATAAGTCACTCGCAACAGCAAATTTATATTCTTCCACCCTCTTAACTCTTAGGAGATAAGTATCTTATGCGATTATTTAATTCAGAGCCGTATATAACCAAATGTTTGTTTGGTTACACGTACTTACTTTACTGAGTCCTAAACAACATGTAACCTGTAGAACCTCAGCTCGTCTAGCACCAAAAAACTGGACATTACTTGTTGAGACTCACGTCATTGAAATATTGTCATTCTCTCAATCAAATATAACGCCCATGTCCCTCTTCGCCACCCCTCCACTCGCCGCTTCCCATTCACCATTTCAGTCAGTTTTTCTGATGCAGTCTTTCTTTGGTTGTTCTTTTACTATGCAACTCTCTCTTACATTGATAAATATTTATATCTGGCTATTGGCACTAGCATCCAATTATGAGGGACACCATTTGTCAAAAAAAAAAAAAGTTTGTTTTTCTGGGACTGTGTTACTTCATTAACATAATATGTTTCTAGGCTCCATCCATTTACCTGCACAATTCATGATGTTGTCCCTCTTTACCCGCTGTGTAGAACTCCATTGCCCGTATACATGTACCCGATTTTCTCTATCCACTCGTCAGTTGAGGGGCACCTTTGCTGGTTCCAGCTTTTGATATTGTGAACAAGCTCATGCAATAACATGGTTGTCCATGTATCTCTGTGGTAGGATTATTCTTGTGGGTTATATACCCAGAGTGGTATGACTGGGTCAAATGGCAGGCTCATTTTGATTTTCTTCTTTTCTTTTTTTTTTTTTATTTTATGTGTATGAATAGTTTAACGGTCTGCAATGACAGAGTTCTGTGCACCAGTGTCCGATGCAATGCCGGGAGGTATCAGGAGCAGTGCTCAGCGGTGCCTCGGATTCCCCTGGAACTCGGAGTTCTCCTGGATTGGAGTTTCAGGACGGTTCCTGGCCGCCATTGTGGGTGCTGGGGATCGAACCCGGGCTCTGTAAGAGCGGTCGGCAAAGAGCAGTCAGCATTCTTAACTGAGCCATCTCTGCAGGCCCCTCATCTTTGATTATCTTTCTAAGGGTTCTCCACACTGCCTTTCCTNAGACTCTCACAGAGACCAACAAAGGAGATGCACAAAGCAGAGCATCATGAGAGGCTCATCCTCATTAGGAAACTGCAAACTAGGACAGCAGAATAGGGTGGGGATAGGTTCCATCTCCGGGACCACATTACACGGGATATGGCAGCCCACACCTGTAATCTACACAAGTTGACGCGCTCTGCACTGGACACTATCTCAAAACCAACCAAACAAACAAAAACATCAATGTGATTCCTCTACACACTTATTGCAGAGGCTAAAGTCAGAACCCTCACACCATCAAATGCTGACAGGGACATAAAACAAGAGGGACTTGCATTCACTGATGGTGGAAATAAAAAATACAGCCATTCTGAAAAGCATTTTCCTTTTGAGATAAGGTCTCCCTACAGCCCCAGCTGGCCTGGAACTCACTCTGTAGACCAGGTTGGCCTTGAACTCACAGAGATCCACCTGCCTCTGCCTCCCAAGTGCTAGGATTAAGGGCATGTACCACCACGCCCAGCTTAAAGACAGCTCTTAACTGCCATGTGGGTGCTGGGAATCAAACCCAGGTCCTCTGCAAGAGCAGTTGGCGCTTGGCACTCTTAAGTGCTGAGCCATCTCTCCAGCCCCTTGACAGTTTCTTACAAAGCTAAACACACTCTCAAAATATGATCCAGGGGCTGGAGAGATGGCTCAGTGGTTAAGAACACCGACTGCTCTTGCAGAGGACCCGGGTTCGATTCCCAGCACCCACATGGCGGCTAAGAACCATTTTTAACTCCAGTTCCAGGGGAGTCTGATGCCCTCTTCTGACCTCCGCTGCATTGCACGACAGGGGTGCACAAACCTACATGCAGACAGTACACTCATACACATAAAGATAAATAAAAAATTTTTAAAAATATATGATCCAGCCATCATGCTCCTTTGTATTGATGATCTGAAGATCTATGACCACCAAAAACATGTATAAAATGCGTATGTCAACTTTATTCATAATCCTGAAATATGGAAGCCTCCAAAATATCCGTTGGGAATGGCTAAACAAATTGGAAGATCCACACATGGAGTACTATTCAGTAGGAAAGGAAATGGCTGTTGAGCNGAGAGAGAGAGAAGAGAGAAGAGAAAGAAGCTTTGTGGAACATTTTTTAGAATTTTTAAGATTTGTTACTACAGTGTAATTATGACAAAATTAATAAGAAACTAAAAGCAGCAGGCGTGTGGCGCACGCCTTTAATCCCAGCAACTTGGGAAGGGCAGAGATAGGCGGATCTCTGTGGGTTCAAGGCCTCCCTGTTCTAGCAGAGGAGCTCCAGGACACAGGGTACTAAAAGGGAACCCTGTCTCAAAATAGCAAACAACGAAGGAAGAAGGGAGGGAGGGAAGGAGGAGGGAGGAGGGAGGGAATGAGGGTAGGGCTGTCGGGAGTTGAGGGAGGAAGAAAATTAAAACCAACGATATGTTATTTTAGCTTTTATGCCTTTATGTCTCAATACTAGTGAGTCAGGGAACAAGTGTTAGGTATTTTCTGTTAATTCAACCTCAGCCTGTCTCCAAAGTGGAAGGTTTCAGCCAGCCAGGGCCACACAGTAAGATCCTGAGGGGAAGGCAAAGGATGATTTTGGTCTGCTGAAGGAGTGCAAACTGAATTCTGCCAAGCTCACTTATAGAATATTTGTCTATCATGCATACGTCCCTTAACCCTCATCACTGCCAGAAAGAAAAAGAATTTTCTCTAAACCAAATCCTAGGTTTAATATTGCAAGACAAAGTTTTTGTTGGCTTTCATTATAAAATCAAACATTTATTTGTACAATTAAAAAACTGACACTAGCCTGGACGGGAGTGGTGCATGCCTTTAATCCCAAGCACTAGGGAGGCAGAGGCAGGTGGAATCCTGTGAGTTCAAGTCCAGCCCTGGTCGACAGTGCAAGCTCAAGGCTAAACCTGGACTAAAAAGGAGACCCAAGTCTCAAAAAAAATACAAAACAAAAAAAAAACTTGTGATTCTAAGAAGAAGTTTAGCCCCTTAATGAACTTTCTTCCAACAAAAATTATAAGACCAGTTCTTTCTGCTACCTAGCACAAAATATGGTTATTACATTTTTCACAAAAAACCAACTATTTATTCAACTTTCCTTGTCTCATTGGTTTTTTTTTTGTTGTTTATTTTGTTGTTTAGTTTTTTTTTTTTGTTTTCCTGATCACTGTAAGCTAACCTCCACCCTCCCAAAAATGTAAACTGAAGAAAAAGAGAGAGAATATGTGTGTTTGTGGGGGGAAGTATTAGCCAAGAAAGGGTGGATATAAACTCAAATTCTATTGGATATAATAAGCTTATTTCCTCCAGCATGCTGCCCTCAGGCAAAATTCTATGCAATATGAGATAATAGGCATTTTATCTTCCCTGGTATCTTTGGACTATCTAATTCTGAACATTGAGATGTTGGATAACAAAGAATACTTTGAAAGAAGTTGAGATCCTTTCTTAAGGCCATTCAAGAAGGTCGCATATCTCTTGTAGTTATAACCAACATTTATACTATTTTTTGCAATTAATGTGATTTTTCATTTATATTACTGTTATTGATTTCACCTGTGAAACCTAGTATTCACATTAAACGTCAGTAAAAAATCAAACTATGTGCCCACAGAATTACTTGCAAATATGTAAACTATTCCACTGGGTTCATTTTCTAGTGAAATACTGACCATCTTTAATTAATTACAGAAATACCAGCTATATCATGAAAACTGACCCTGGGTATCTGAAATTCTGTAAAAGCTTTCACAACATTAAGCACTTAGGATTTATATTTGTTTCAAATGCCTATATTTATTCTGTGTTATCTCCATACTAACCGTGAATGCCTCAAACACAGAGTTCTGCTTCCTCTGCCTCCCAGTGCTCCCAGTTCGCCGGCACCAAACCACCCAGCCTTAAATGAATTTCTAAAAGGTAGTATATATCAAATCCTTTTGATCTTTTGGAAATTATTTAAGGATAAATTTATGATTAGAAGTATACTTAAAGAGAAAAATCAGAGCTGTTCTGGAATGAGAGAGGAGCGCCGCCTAGTTTGATCCCAGCACCACCAAAAAAGAATTCTGATTCTTCTATTAGCAATAAGGGAAATAGAAATTGAATATTAAATGTTTGGTTATGGTTCAGAATTCTTTGAAGTAATGTAGAGGGCATGTTAAACCATTTTTGAAGACTTTTTTTTGTTATGTTGCATTTGTTTTTGTTGTTTTTCCTAGCTGAACCTGCAAAAGATATGGTTCAGAATTCTTGAAATAACGTTAGAGGCATGTTAAACATTTTGAAGTACGGTTATTTTGTTGTTATTTTTGTTGGTTTTTGTTGTTTCTTCTAGCTGCACCTGGCAAAAGATATGCCAATCAGTTCCTGTCTTGAATGCTGCCAAAAGAAACATCCTGGACAATTCATCTACTTCACATTTTACCTCAAGGTAGATTCCAGTGAGGTCACTGCTTCCATGTTATTTTCTAATGAAATAAAATATGATTTTGCAATAAAATACAGTGTTAAAATTTGTGGTAGTTGGGTTTTTAAGTTATAATTAGGTTACACCCTACTAAAGCCTCATTATTGGGGGGGGTATTTTTGAGGCAGGGTCTACCCTTTACTCCCAGCTGGCCTTGGAGCTGTCTCTGAGGATCAGGCTGGCTTGAAGCACAGAGATCAACGGCACTGCACTCTGCCTCCCGAAGTGCTGGGATTAAAGGGTTGCCACCACACCCATCTAAGTCTATTTTTTTATTTATTTATTGAGATAGGGTCTCCCTATAGTCCCAGGTAGCTTGTGACTCATTATGTAGACCAAGAACTCTTTTGAGTTCCACCTGCCTCTGTCCTCCTAGTGCTGGGATTAAAGTGTGGGCCACCAGGCCCAGATGTAAAATGTTCTATTTAATCAAGGTAATCCTGACTGTTGACACAAGTATTTGATAAAGTCAATAGTTTTTAAAAATTCTAGGCTGATTCTAAAAGCAGCTTTTTATTTGTATTTATTAAAAACCGAAAATTTATTTGGAATTTACATTCCCCATCTATCTTATGGTTAAATTGGATGGTCTTAGTGGGTTTCTTAGAAACTTTGAGATCCGTTAAAAATACTTTTATTTGGGGGGGGTCTTTTTTTGAGGACAGGTCTCCCTTTAGTCCCAGCTGGCCTGGAGCTTGCTTATGTAGACCAGGCTGGCCTTGAGCTCAAGGATTGCCTGCCTGCTGGGATCAAAGGCGTGCACCACCATGCCGCTAAAAATACATTTTTTTTAAATATGAAGCAGGGGAGAGTATGGCTCAGCAGTTGAGAGTACATACCACTCTTCCAGAGGACCTGAATTCCAATTCATTCCCCAACAACCACAACCAGGTGGCGCAAAAAGCCACACCTGTAATTTCAGCTGCTAGGGATTCCAAAAACTTTGGCTTCCCTAGGTATTTGCACTTACATGCAAGTACCCACGCACATGTGTTCATTAAAGACTCCATACTAGCCATGCAATGATGCCACAACTTTAATCCTTAGCACTCAGGCAGAGGCAGAGGCAGAATGGTAGTAAGATCAAGGCCAGCCTGGTCTACTAGCAAGTTCTGCTGAGGCAGACTGAGCGACAGGGAGACTCTGCCCCGCAAAAAAAGAAGGCAGAAGAAAAGATATATAGTGATATATTAGATATGCATTCCATGATACCTAAACTGAATGTTTTTTTCAGGAGAGAGAGAGGGAGAGATATGAGCATTCCATGAGACCTAAACTATATTTTTCCATGTCAGAAATAAAGAGGATTGTTCATTCAGGTTCCCAGAAATGTTAATCACGACTGAATAACCTATTCTTTTTTTTAATTAAGATTTTTTATTTTACATTCGTGTTTTTCGTGCATGTGTGTCATGCAGGACTTTTGGAGGCCAGAAGCCAGCATTGAATCCCCTGGAACTGGAGTTAGGGATGGGTGTTAGCAGCTAAGTTGGTGCTGGGTATTGAAGCCAGGTCATCTGCAAGAGCAGCCAGTGTGCTCTTAATGTACCCATCTCTCCAGCCCTGTGTACTCCTTTTTTTTTCTGTCTACTCCTAAAATCACTTTTCACTTTTGAAGAGGAAGTAGGCGTAAGAGTGTAAGGATGATATCCCAGAATACTGAGCATTTTCTAATGTGGGCTGGAGAGATGGCTTTTGTAGAGGACCCAGGTTCATGTCCCAGCATCCACATGGTGGTTAACAATTGTCTGTAACCCCCAGTTCCATTGGATCCAACACCCTCTTCTGACCTCTCTAGACATTGCACGACATTGGTGTACTTACATACATGTAGGGAAAACACTAATACACATAAAATAAAAATAATGAAACATTTTTTTAAATAAAAGAAGAAATGTCACTGTGTATGCCATCAGGAAAGTTCTGAGGAGTAAATTATATTCCGGAAGTTTCCCAGGGGAGGCTGGGGGTGTGTGGACAGAAGCTTTTTTTTTTTTTAATATTTTTATTTATTTCACATGTGTATATGTATGTGATTTGCCATGTGGTCTTGCACCTGTGTCTGGCAATGCCGAGGAGGTCAGAAGAGGGTGTCCGGATTCCCACTGGAACTGGAGTCAAAGGAGGTTCTCAACTGCCAAGTTGGTGGTGGGGAATCGAACCCGGTCACCCTGTAAGAGCGGTCAGTGCGCTCAACCGCTAGGCCATCTCGGCCCATCCCCCAGGAAGCGCGAATTACAACATAACAAACCCATGTTATTTCATTCGTATGGCATTCATTCAGTCATGTCATTCATTCATTTCATCCTATTTTTAATCACTGATGCTGGAGGTCAAGCCCAGGGCATACTAAGCAAGCACTCTGCCTCTGAGCAACATGCCTAGCCCTACAGCAATAATAGTTTTTGTACTAAATTGTAAGATAGGTACAGAATAGAAAACAATGAAACAATAATTTACAAAAACATAATTAACAGTAAATCAGAGAGTCAGGAAAGGAAACCTTTTTTAATTTTGAAGAAATATATTCTAGATACCAGGAAGTTCACCTAGGTAGGAGCCCTACAAAGGAAATAAAAGAATACTACAAGGGTTCAGTCAAACCTTGGGTTTCATGTACATGAACACATAAGAAACACTTTACAATTAACTTTAGAATAATCTCGTACTTTTACATTTTATCATTAAACCAAGAATGAATGGAAAGATGACTTTAAAATTCCTGCTTATAACTTAAAATTTTTTAATGTAATATGTTTAATAGGTGTATAGTGTGGTGGTGCGGGAGTTAACGACCGCAACATGCTCCACCCTGCTTCTTTTTGTCTTAGATATTTCAGTAGCTTCTTTTCCCTTTTTCTTTTCTTTCTTTTTTTTATTTTCTCCCTAGGAAAACCCCTCTTCTAAACCCAGATAGAGTCTATATACTTTTTTTCATTAATTTATTTTTTTTTTTATCAAATCTAGACCTGTGTCCCATGCATTCTGCCAACAGACTTTTTCATCTCTTTCTCAGTCTTTCAACAATATTCTCCATGGGAAGTTGACTGTTCGAGCAGTTCACTGGTTCAGTCAGTTCTTTGATTAGGTCCCTTTCGCTTGTTGTTGTTTGTTGTTGTTGTTGTTGTTGTTGTTGCGCTGCTGCTGCTGTTTTGTTTCCAATATGCATCACCCAGCTGCTTTGGATGAAAGCTCAAGGGGCCAAGCACAAGAAATACTTACACTAGGTAAGTGGCAACTAGCATCCACAGATAGGGATACCATTTCAATCATTTGTTTATCTGGGCCTGTGATGACTTTCACTCAGCAGGATGTCCTCGAGCTCCAGCGCAGTTTCCGGCAAAGCTCGTGATGTCGTCTTCTTTACCTGGCTGGCATAGAACTCCATTGTGTAGATTACCACATTTTTCGTCTATGCACTCATCAGTTCAGTTAGGGGGCATTTAGGTTGGTTCCCATCTCCTTGCTATTGTGAAGAGAGCTGCAATAAACATGGCTGTGCAATGTATCTCTCTCTGGGGTGGCGTGAGTCTTGAGGGGTACATGCCCAGGAGTGGTATGCTTGGTCAGGTGGCAAGTTTATTCCAAATCTTCACGGTTCTCCACTCGACACTGCTTTCTATAGTGGCTGTAAACGAGTTTACAGTCGCACCAGCAGTGGATGAGTGTTCCGCCTTCCTCACAACCTCTCCAGAACTTGTATCATTTGTTTTCTTGAATCCTAGCCAGTCTTATTGGAGTAGATGATATCTTAAATTGGTTTTGAACTGGCATTTCCTTAATGATTTAGTGATGTTGAACAGTCTTGAGGTGTTTCCTCAGACATCTCTAATTCCTCACTTTTTTTTTTTTTTTTTTTTTTTTTTTTTTTACTCCATCTTTTGATAGTGTGTCGTTTGTTTTCTTTTTTCGTTGTTTTTTGTTTTTTTTTTTTTTTTTTTTTTTTTTTTTTTTTTTTTTTTTTTTTTTTTTCTGCAGTGAAGGTTTCCCTCCCACTCTGGTGGGATTTCTCTTCCTTCCTTGATTGTTTCTTTTGATGTAGCAGAAACTTTTGAGGTTAATGAGTTCCCCCACACCACCCCACCAAAAACAAAAAACAACCAGACACACACAACCCCACAAACCCCCATTTGTCAATTGGTTGACCTTAAATTCTTGTGGGTGCAGCTGCTTTCTGATATAGGAAGTCTTTTACCTACGCCTATGTCTTGTAGTTGCTGCCCCAACTATTTTTTCTTCTATCACCTTCAGAGTTTGGGGTTTCAATCACGGTGAGGTCTTTGATCCACCTGAAGTTCACGTTTTGTACAGGGAGGGAGGTAGGGGTTTAATTCATCTTCTACAAGTGGTGATCAGCAGTTTTGCGCAACACGCAATTGCTGAAGGTGCTGTCGTTTCTCCATTGTGGCTTCTTAGGCCCCTTGTCAAATACCAGATGGCTAAAATTGTAAAGGTGGGCTCAGATTGGATCTGCAGTTTTGTATCGGCATTGGTCTAAGGGCAAGGTCTGTTTGTGCACAGTTCGGCACATGCTGTTTTATGACTATAGCCCTGAGTATAATTTGAAGTCTGGTATGACAACCCCCCTGTGTAGGCTCTTTTCACATGCAGGGTTGTTTTTTGAGGCTATTGCGGGTCTTTTGTTTTTCGCCGAAGGAATTAAGAACTTGTTTCGCAATGCGGTAAGTAAACCTTGGGAGTTTGATTGGGATTGCGTTAATTCTATACAAGAGTGCAGGTAAAATGGACATTTTTAACAATGTTAATTCTTCCAACCCATGAACACAGGATAGGTTTTTCGTCATCTTCTGATGTCTTTTCAATTTCTTTCTTTAAGGTTAAAATTTTTGTTGTAGAAGTCTTTGGTGTCTTATGGTTAGGTTTGTTCCTAGGTATTTTATATGTATTTTTGGAGGCTATTGTGAGTGGGATAGTCTCTTAGAAAGCATTCGTTCTCAATATTCTCCAGTTTGTTGTTGGTGCAAAGAAAGGCCATTGATTTTTGTAGGTGTATTTTGTATCCTGCCACTTTGGCTGAAGCTGTTAATCGTTTCTAGTTTCTGGTGGAGGTTTTTTTAGGCATCCCTTTAAGTGACACATCATAATCATCAGGGCAATAGGGATATCTTACTTCTTCTTTTCTATTAGTACTCCTTTAATTACATTTTCTTGTCTATTGCTCTATGCAAGTGTTTTAAACAAGGGCACTATATTGAGAGGAGTGGTGAGAGGGGGGGGGCAGTCTTGGCCGAGTTTCCTGAACCTTTAAAGGGAATGTTTCTTTTCGTTTCCCCATTTAGGATGGATATTGGCTGTGGTTTCGCTGTATAGGCTTTGTTACATTGAGGAATGATCTCTCCAATCAAATTCCATTCTGATACTGTTAAGCATGAAGGGATTGCTGGATTTTGTCAAAGGCTTTTTAGGCATCAATTGAGATGGATGGTGTGGTTTATTGTGGGTTGGTTGCCATTTATGGTTGATGATGTTTAGTTAGAATTTTCGTATGGTTGAATGAACGGGCATCCCACCTGGGCCATCTCTGGTATGATCGGCAACTTGGTCATGATGGATGCTGCTCTTCTTGATGTGGGTCGTATGCGATTTGCCAGTATCCTGTTAGAATTTTGGCATCTGTGTTCATGAGGGAGTTGGGTCTATATAATTATCCTTTTTAGTTGGATCTTTGGCCTGGTTTTGTAATAGAGTGATGGCTGGCTTCATAGAAGGAATTTGGGAGAATTCCCTCAGATTGTATCCTTCTAAACAGTTTCAGTAATAATGGTTGTAAAGGTCGCTTTGAAATGTTTTATAGAATATAGAATTCTGCCGTGAAACCGTCTGGGCCTGGGCTTTTTTTAGTTGGGAGCTATTTGATCACATCCTCTATTTCTTCATAGGTTATGGGTCGTTTAAGCTGCTGAGCTCTTCTTGGCCAAGCTTTGTTGATTCCGGGCAGATGTCAGGTATTCATCCATTGCTCTTAGATTTTCATTTTGTAGAGATAGTAGTTTCTTGTAAGATGCTCGGCATATAATTTTCCTGGATCTTTTCGCTTTCCGTGTGATAATTCCCGTTTTATCATGGATTGGATAAGTTTGGTGTTGTTCCTGTCTTTCTTTTGTTAACTAGGGGGGGCTAGAGGTTTGTCTATCTGGTTTATTCTTTGCAAGAACCATCTTTGGCTTCATTGATTTTTTTTTTGTATTGTTTTCTTTGTTTCTGATTTCATTGATTTCTGCTTCGGATTTTTGTTTATGTCTTCCTGTCTGTTGGATTAAGGGCTCACTTGTTGGCCGTGCTGCAAGTGGCTTTTAGGCTGTAGCAGTGTTAGATCATTCACCTGTGCGCGTTCTGTTTTTCTAATGTAAGCACCAGGGCTAGAAACTTCGCTCTTAGGACTGCTTTTAAGGTATCCATAGGTTTTGTTGTGTTGTATTGTCATCGTCATTCAGTTCAGGAATGCTTTTACTTCTTTCCTTATCTCTTTTTTGACCCATTCATTATTAAAGGAGTTGTGTTTAGGTCTCCATGTGTTCTTAGTAGACAGTAGGGCTTATCCTGGTGTTGATGTGAGAGCTTCTTTATGGCACTGTGGTCTGGTAGAAGCAATGAAATTATTGCAAATCTTTTTGTATTTGTGGAGGTTTCCTTTGTGTCCCAGTATGGTGGTCTGTTTTGGAGAATCTTCTGTGGGGTGGGCTGAGTAGAAAGTGTATTTTTTTTTTTTTTATTTTTATTCTTTGGTGTTTGGGTATAATATTTGGTAGCTGTCTTTTAGGTCCATTGGGTGTATCATATCGTTCAGTTCAGATGTCTCGTCTGTTTATTCTTTGTCCTGTTGACCTGTGCAAAGGGCTCAGTGGGGTAATTGAGAATCCCCTACTCTGAGCGTACTGGGTTAGTGTGTGACTTGTGTTGCTGGAGAATTGTCTTTATAAAGTTTTTGCACATAGAGTTTGGTGTTATATATTCATGATTGTAAATCTTTGGTAGTAAATGTTCCTTTGATAAAAATTAATGGCCTTCTTATGTCTATTCTGATTTCTTTTACTTTGAGTCTATATTAAAATAGCAACAGACACCATGCTTTCATTTTTGGTAACTCATTGGTTGGGAGATTTTTTTTCCATCCTTTCCACTTAAAGGTGGTGCCTGTCCTTGAAAATAAGATGTGTTTCTTGTAGAAGGCATATTGATGGATTCTGTTCCGCGGATTCTGTTTCCTCTGTTTCCTAATCCAATCTCCGAGTCTAAATGTCTTTGATTGGGGAATTTAAGTGACAGTAGTTATATTTAAGGTTATGACTGAATAGGTTTGTGTTGCGTCTTTTTGCCTTATCGCTCTGGCGGTTTTGGTTTAGGTTTCGACTTCGGGGCGTTATACTTCTAAATTGATGTCTCTTTCTAGGTGCCTGGGGATGGTTGGCATCCTTTTCTTCTGTCCTTTGAATTGTTTCAAGTATTCTCTTCAAATATTGCTTTCCGGACATGTATTCTATAATCATCTTGTTTATGTCATAAAAATTTTTCTTTCTCCTTAAACATATTTTCTTGGTAAAGTATTCTTGGTTGGAATCCATAGTCCTTTAACACAAGGAATGCTTTGCTCCAGGTTATTTTTGCTTTCATATTTTGCATTTAGAAGTCAGTTGTAAATCTGATAGGTTTCCCCTTATAAGGTCAACTTGTTGTTTTTCTCTTGGTGGATTTAAAGATTTTGTCTTTGTTTTGGGTGTCAAGCATTTTAACTATTATGTGGCGTGAGAATTCTTTCTGACATTGTCTATTTGGTGTTCTAATGTGCTTCTTGTATTTGTATTGGTTTGTTTTTTTTTTTGTTTTTTGAGTTTGGGGTACGTTTTCCAATTCACATCTCTTCTGTATGGAAGTAGCTGATCAATCCCCTTCTCATTGGGATTCTTAACTTCTCCTTCCTCGATTTTCCTGCAGATGGGCGTGAGGTTTGCTCTTTTTCTATAGTGTCCCACCTGTTCCTGGTTATTCCATCTTTTGGGCATAATTTTAAAGCTTTTCTTAATCTTTACTTGAGGATTTTTAGTTGCTCTGTGTCATATCGTCCGGTTTGATATTTGTTCTGGGCTTCCTCCATTCTGCTCTGAGGCTTTTTTCCATTCCGGTCCTCTTGATTGGATGAGTGTTTGATTTTCTTTTTCATTTTCTCCTGCTTCTGATTTCTTTAGTAGTTCTACTGCCTTTTTGAGCCTCTCAATCTCTTCCTACAGCTCTTTGCTTAGCTAGTTGGTTCCCTTATCTTTTTCAACACGGGGCAATGGGATCTCATTCAATGTTTCTACTGTACATAGTACGTAGTTTGTCATTCTGCTCTCAACCCAGGTGGATGCCACTGTAGGATCTTCCATAGGTTGGTAGAGTTTGGTCGTGGGATTATGCCTGGCCTGGCGGCTTTCCGGTCCCGTGTTATCTCTTCTTCGTGTTCCTGGCATATGGGCTTCTCCTTGCCTGTATTCTAATGTGAGTCCTAAATGCCTCTTCACTGTATTGAAGGCTTACTTTGCTTGCCTCCTTCAGATGCCTTCGTAGTTGGGGGGGGGGGGTGGCTGTTTAGCTGGCGCCCCAGTACCTGCGCTTCAGCTGGTCTTGGGAGATCTCAGATCTCAAGACTCACACAACCCTACCTTTTATACCAGCTAGGAGGATAACTCCACCCCGACAGCCACAAAAGCCAAATAAGCCAAAGACAACTGGATTAACGGATTAACTAGATTAAGTCAATCAACAATCAGCCTTGCTGAAGCACCCAGTTCCTACCTACTTTCCTGTGCTTCAGCCTGTTTTGGGAGATCTCTATATACTTTTCTTTGAAGAATTACTGTCTACTGTAGAACTTTTAAGGATTCAATAACTTTTCCTCTTCCTAGGAATGATATGATCATATCTACAGATGCTATTTTATCTAAATAAAAGGGTTTTTTTTGTTTGTTTTTTTTTTTGTTTTTTGTTTTTTGTTTTTTGGTCTTTTCGAGACAGGGTCTCCCTGTAGCCCCAGCTGTCCTGGAACTCACCTTGTAGACCAGGCTGGCCTTGAACTCACAAAGATCCACCTGTCTCTGCCTCCCAAGTGCTAGGATTAAAGGCGTGCACGACCACGCCCATCTATCTAAATAGAAGTTTTATGAGAAAGAAAAAAAGACAGGCAGTGTAAAAGTCATCCTAGCAAGCTACTTGACTCACAGTTTATTCAGGAGTTATACAAGATCATAATCCTATATGAAAATAAGAGTCGGGGCTGGAGAGATGGCCTAGCGGTTAAGAGCGCCGACCGCTCTTACAGAGGACCCGGGTTCGATCCCAGCACCCACATGGCGGCTGAAAACCATCTGAAACTCCAATTCCAGGAGAACTCCAGTTCCAGGGCAATCCGACACCCTCTTCTGACCTCCGCGGCACTGCACGACACGGGTGCACAAACCTACATGCAGACAGTACACTCATACACATACAAAAGAAAAAAAAGAAAATAAGAGTCAGTCAATTTTTATAATATTTTTGCCATATTTGGGGAAGAAGAAAAGAGAGAACATTTTTTTTTTTTTTTGTCTTTTTGAGACAGGGTCTCCCTGTAGCCCCAGCTGTCCTGGAACTCACTCTTTAGACCAGCTGGCCTTGAACTCACAAAGATCCACCTGCCTCTGCTTCCTGAGTGCTAGGATTAAAGTCGTGTGCCACCACACCTGGCAAGAGAACACATTTTTTTTTATGTGTATGCATGTACTATCTGTATGCAGGTCTGTGCACCCGTGTCGTGCAATGCCTCGGAGGTCAGAAGCGGGTGTCGGGTTCCCCTGGAACTGGAGTTAAAGACGGTTCTCAGCCGCCATGTGGGTGCTGGCGATCGAACCCGGGTCCTCTGCAAGAGCAGTCGGCACTCTTAACCACTAGGCCATCTCTCCAGCCCCAAGAGAACACATTTTAATAACCCTCATCATGTAGCTGAGGGGAGCACAAACTGTGGAGCTGACTTCAGAATGGGAATCCCAGATATGCCCAGGAAACACATTTCTGACAGGCCTAACGGATGACTACAGATAAAATGAGAGGGGAAGGTGTGCATCTTGGGGAAGAAAAAGTTCATTCAGATGGTTTAACCATTTGGTGTGGACAGATGGATTTTTTCTTTTTCTTTTTTCCTTTTTCAGACAGGGTCTCCCTTTAGTTCTAGCTGGCCTGGAGCTTGCTATGTAGACCAGGCTAGCCTGGAACTCACAAAGATCCGCCTGCCCCTGCCTTTTGGGAGCCTGTGAGATGGCTCAACCTTTACGTTGAGCCATCTCACAGGCCCCCAAAAATGTATTTTCATTGTATTATGAAGTATATTAGGGAAGGAGCTATATTTACTGTCTTCTTATTTGCCTTTTAGATATTCACGTCCCCAAGCTCATTCTTCAGCCTCAGGTAATGTATTTGAAAAAGCCTATTGAGAAAAATGCTTTTTTTTTTTTTTGTCTTTTTTTNTTTTTTTTGGTCTTTTTGAGACAGGGTCTCCCTGTAGCTCGGCTGTCCTGGAACTCCCTATGTAGACCAGGTTGGCCTTGAACTCACAAAGATCCGCCTGCCTCTGCCTCCCAAGTGCTAGGATTAAAGGCGTGCGCCACCACGCCCGGCGACTGTCATGTGTTTTTTAAAAATAGTTTAAGAGCATTGGCTGCTCTTGTAGAGAACCCAGGTTCAATTCCCAGCATCCACATGGTGGCTAACAACCATCTGTAACTCTAGTTTCAGGGGAATCTGACAGTCTCTTCTGACCTCCCAGGGCATTGGCAAGGGTACACACCTATCTACAAGCAGGCAGTATACTCATACACATAAAATTTAAAAAAAAAATCTTTTTAAAGCACTGACTGCTCTTGCAGAGGACCTGGATTCTTTTCCCAACACCCACATAGTGACTAACAACCATTTGTAACCCCATTTCCAGGGTATGTGACTCCTTGTGATTTCCATGGCCACTGTACAACCCAGGTACACTTACATGCAAGCAAAGCATTCATACACATTATTTTAAAATAAATTGAAAATTTTTTACAAACTGAGCAGATAAGACCTTACAAGGCAAAAATTTTTTAAATTTTTTATTTATGTTTTATTTTTTTATGTGTATGAGTGTACTGTCTACATGTAGGTTGGTGCACCTGTGTCATGCAATGCCGCAGAGGTCAGTAGAGGGCGTCAGATTCCCCTGGAACTGGAGTTAAAGACACTTCTTAGCCTCCATGTGGATGCTGGGAATTGAACCCATGTCCTCTGCAAGAGCACTCGGTGCTCTTAACCACTGAGCCATCTCTCCAGCCCCAAGGCAAAACTTTTTTTTTTTAATTTATGTGTATGAATGTATTGTCTGCATGTAGGTTTGTGCACTTGTGTCGTGCAATGCCATGGAGGTCAGAAGAGGGCGTCGGATTCCCCTGGAACTGGAGTTCTCCTAGAATTGGAGTTACAGATGGTTCTCAGCCGCCATGTGGGTGCCAGGGATCGAACCTGGGTCCTCTTCAAGAGCAGTCGGTGCCCTTAACCACTAGGCCATCTCTCCAGCCCCGGCAAAACATTTTAAAAAGCATATTGGTTTGAACAGTTATTATTGAAATAGTTCCTTTTTAAAAAAAAATTTCCCTGCAGTATTGGAAGTCAAAGTCAAGGTCTCACACATACATGCTAAGTGAGAACTTTACCACTAAAAGATTCCATAAGCCACTGAAAAGGCTCCTCTCAAAGCACTGCTGGGTGCACATGGCTTTAATCCCAGCACTAGGGAGGCAGAGGCAGGACAGTATCTGAGTTTGAGGTCAGCCAAGGCTACAAAGTGAGACCTTGTCTCAGAATCTCAAAATCAAACAACAAAAGCATTATATAAAGATGCAATAATACATGATCTGTTGTGTGTGATATTATCTCTTTATATTCTAAATTGTAAAGTAAATTTTTCTGTAATTGGACATGGGTGTGTTCTTTCTGATTTTCTTTTTTGGGGGGGACTGTGGGTGGATTTATAAATATAAGTGTTAACCTTATTATTGATACTAAATATAGTATGTTTAAGTAGTACTGCAGCCAAATGACAGATACCAAGTATCACATCTTCATAGTAAAGATCTTAGAATAAATCATAGACTTCTTAATAATATGAAAACATTTCCTACTGAATTATCCAGTTTTTATATCTTTGTTTCTGAATTACATATGGAATATGTTTTTCTATAATTAGAAGTATTCTTTTTATCTTTTTAATGGTTCTTGTTTTTATTTCATGCATATGAGTGTTTTGCCCATATGTTTGTAAGTTCATCACATGTGTGCAATGCTTTCAGAAAAGACCAGAAGATGTTGAATCCCCTAGAACTAGAGTTAGGGGTTGCTTTGAGCTTCCATGTGGGTGTTGGGAACCAAGCCCGGGTCCTCTGAAAGCACAGCCAGTGGTCTTAACCATCTCTCAGCCCTATTTTTTTTTTATTTTTTTGGTCTTTTCGAGACAGGGTCTCCCTGTAGCCCCAGCTGTCCTGGAACTCACTCTGTAGACCAGGCTGGCCTTGAATTCACAAAGATCCACCTGCCTCTGCCTCCCAAGTGCTAGGATTAAAGGCGTGCACCACCAAGCCCGGCTTCCTTTTTCTTTTTTAAGTAATCCTAAATATCTGCACAATTGAATTTTAGAAAAGTATTCCCGGCAGCCACGATTTTTTTATGCTTTTATTGATGTTTTGTGTATTTCAGACATCATTTTTCAGTTCAGTTTAAACATATTCCCATTTCCCTCCCCCCCCACCCCAGATCATGCATTCTGCCATAACTGTCCTACATCTTTTTCTCAGTCATTTTTTTTATATGTTTAGGAATTCACATTTTCCTCCTTAAGTTTTATATTTCTCTGAAATATGAATACATACTTTCCACCCATATACAGTAATTACAGAGTCTGAAAGTAAGTGGTGGGTCGATTCTAGAACCCATTAAAAGATTTACATTATAACAACATATAGTTGTTTTTAGGTAAACAGAAATATGACAGTAATGTTGTTCAGCTTCCCTTTCATCTGGGGATTTGGTGTTAGCATCCACAAATGAGGGAAACCATTCACTGCTTGTTTTTCTGTGACTGTGTTACTTCAGTTAACATAATGGCTTTAAGCCCCATCCATTTACCTGCAAAGTTCATAATGTCATCTTTCTTTAATGCTGAATAGTACTCCATTGGGTAGATGTACCACATTTTTGCCATCTACTCATCTGTTGAGGGGCATTTGGGTTGGTTCCAGCTCTTCGCTATTGTGAAGAGAGCTGCAATAAACATAGATGTGCATGTATCTTTGCAGTAGGATGCGTGTTTAGGGTATATACCCAGGAGTGGTATGACTGGGTCATGTGGTAGGATCATTTCGAGTCTTTTACGGGTTCTCCACACTGGTTTCCATAATAGTTGTACAAGTTTACATTCCCACCAGCAGTGGATGAGTGTCCGTCCCCCCGCCCCTCGCAGTTTCCCTGTAGCCCCAGCTGTCGCAGAACTTGCTCTATAGACCAGGCTGGCCTTGAATCCACAAAGATCCATCTGCCTCTGCCTCCCGAGTGCTAGAAGTAAAGGCATGTGCCACCACAGGCCCACTTATTTGTTTTCTTGATCTTAGCCATTCTTATCAGAGTGAGATATCTGAGAGTGGTTTAAATTTGCATTTCCTTAATTATTAATGATGTTGAACAACTTGAGATGTTTTCTTCAGCCATCTTTAATTCCTACTGGTGAAGTCTCTTTTCAGCTCTTTTACTCCATCTTTCGAGTAGTCTTATTGTTTCTTCTTTGTTTTTTGATCTAGTTATATATTCTTGCACTTTACATGCTCTGTCAGATGTAATCACTGGTTGAAGATTTCCTTCCCACTCTGTGGGTTTTTTCTCTTCATTTCCTTGATCGTTTCTTTCATTATACAGAAGCTTTTGAATTTGATGAGGTTCCCATTTGTCGACTGTTGCCTTTATTACTGGCCAATCTGCTGTCTGATTTAGAAAGTCTTTGTCTATGTTGCCAGTTTTTATTCTATTGCTTTCAGGGTTTCGGGTTTCGGGTTTCACGTTGAGATCTTTTGATCCACTTGGAGTTGACTTTTTTTTTTTTTTTTTTTTTTTTTTTGGTCTTTTCGAGACAGGGTCTCCCCCCTGTAGTCCCAGCTGTCCTGGAACTCACTCTGTAGACCAGGCTGGCCTTGAACTCACAAAGATCCGCCTGCCTCTGCCTCCCGAGTGCTAGGATTAAAGGCGTGTGTCACCACACTTGGCTTGGAGTTGATTTTTGTACAGGGTGACAGGTAGGGGTTTAATTTTGTTCTTCTACAAATGGTGATCCAATTTTGCCAGTACCATTTGCTGAAGATGCTATCCTTTCTCCATTGAGGTTTTTTTTTTGTCCCTTTGTCAAATATGAAGTGGCTGAAATTGTATGAGTAGTTCAAGTTTGGATCTTCAGTTTTGTTCCATTGGTCAGCAGGTCTGTTTCTGTGCCAGTACCAGGCTGTCTTTATGACTGTGGCCCTGTAATATAGCTTGAAGTTTGGTAGAGCAACACCCCCCTCCCCCAATTGCATTTTTCACTCAGGGTTGCTTTAGCTATTTGGGATCTTTTGTTTTTCCATATGAATTTAAGGATTTTTTTTTTCCAAGTCTGTGAAGAAGCTCATGGAGATTTTGATTGGGATTGTGTTGAATCTATATCAGTTTGGGTAAAATGGACATTTTTACTATATTAATTTTTCCAATCCATGAGCATCTTTTGATGTCATTTTCAATCTCCTTCAGGGTTTTAAAATTTTTGTTGTAGAGATTTTTGGTATCTTTGGTTAGGTTTATTCCCAGTATTT
This sequence comes from Rhizomys pruinosus, assembly GCA_009823505.1. Lineage (NCBI taxonomy): Eukaryota > Metazoa > Chordata > Mammalia > Rodentia > Spalacidae > Rhizomys > Rhizomys pruinosus. The sequence continues at coordinate 5,450,398 of VZQC01012659.1, forward strand.
TATTATTTTTGAGGCTATTGTGAGTGGGAAGGTCTTATATTCCTTCTCCACTTGTTTATTGTTGGTGTAAATAAAGGCTACTGATTTTTCTAGGTTAATTTTGTAGCATGATACTTTACTAAAACTCTTTAATCATTTCTAGAAGTTTTCTGGTGGAGTTTTTAGCATCCCATAGGTAAACTATCATATCATCTGCAAAAAGGGATAGCTTAACTTCCTCTTTTCCAATTAGTACTCCTTTAATTTCCTTACGATTTTAAGATGTTAAATTCAGCAGTAGTGAGAAGAAACACAGAAATGATGCTGATTTCTAGTTTTACTGTTGGCCATTTAATGCTGAAACTTATTTTAAATTTGATCTCAGGAGGAATGTCCCTTTAGGCCTTCTCTGAGTGTTTAAAAATTTGGAAGTAAGTCATGTTTTGTCTTTTAATCATGTAAAACTGTGTGTGTGTGTGTGTGTGTGTGTGTGTGTGTGTGTGTGTGTGTAACTGTTAATGCCTGCATGTATGTAAGTACATTGTTATGTTGTACAATGCCCTCAGAGGACAGAAGTGTCAGATCTCCCAGAACTGGAGTTATGGATGGTTGTTAGCCACTATGTGGGTGTTGGGATTCTAACTTGGGTCCTCTACAAGAGCAGCCAGTGCTCATAACTTCTGAGCTCTATCTGCAACCCCAAACTACCTTTTTAATAGAATGCTACTATAGATACTAAAACATGGTAGCCGGGCGTGGTGGTGCACACTGTTAATCCCAGCACTGGGAGGCAGAGGCAGGCAGGTCTCTGTGAGTTCAAGGCCAGCCTGTCTACATAGCGAGTTCCAGGATGACTGGGGATACAGGGGGACCCTGTCTCAAAAGTAAATAAATAAATAAATCATGGTAAACTTTACTGTGCAATTTTAGAGACCTTTGCTACCTTTGTTCTTTGCAGAAAAAGGAAAATGGGAGCAGGGGAAGCACCTCTAGTGTAAGATGGATGTCACATCCACACCTTCGTTTCTGTTCCATCTTCTATTCTCTTTTTTTTTTAGTAGTATTATGTTTATTTTATGTGTAGGAGTATAGTGCTTACATGTATGTGAGTGCACCCATGTTGTGCAGTGCCCAAAGAGGTCAGAAGAGGGCATTGGATCCCCTGGAACTAGAGTTACAAGCAGTTGTTAGCTACCCATGGAGGTGCTAGGAATGGAACTTGGGTCCTTAGCAAGAGCAGCCAGTGCTCTTAACTTCTGAGCCATCTGTCTAGCCCCCCATTCTATTCTTCATACTGCCAATTGTCTCAAGAGTCTCCAGTTGAGACTTATTTATTTTTAATTTTTAAATGGGATACTAGAAATTGAACCTATGGCCTCAGGCATGCTAGGCAAGTGCTAATACCCTGAGTTTACACATATATAAAATCTTACATATTATATAATTTTATGGCTCAGTGGTTAAGAGCACTGGCTCCTCTTACAGAGGACATGGATTCATTCCCTGCACCAACATGGTGGCTAAGAACCATCCATAACTCCAGTTCCAGGAGACCTGACACCCTCTTCTGGCTTCCACGGGCAATGCATGACAGAGGTGCAATACCTACATGTAAGCAATACACTCCTATACATAAAATTAAAAAAAAAATTTTTTTTTGTTTTGGTCTTTTCGAGACAGGGTCTCCCTGGAATTCGCTCTGTAGACCAGGCTGGCCTTGAACTCACAAAGATCTGCCTGCCTCTGCCTCCCAAGTGCTAGGCTTAAAGGCGTTATGCTACCACACCCGGCCAAATAATATTTTTATAAAAAGGAATATGCATATTTGAACTGATGGTTTGAGTGGCACCTTCTTTTTTTTTTTTTTTTTTTTTTTTTTTTTTTTT
>VZQC01012659.1:5452713-5468399 GCA_009823505.1 Rhizomys pruinosus
AACACATTAGCCACCAAAAGAAACAAGGAATAAATAAGGAATCATTAAAATAGTAAACCAGGGGGCTATAGAGATGGCTCAGAAGTTAAGAGCACTAGCTATTCTTGCAGAAGATTTGGGTTAGAATCCCAGCACCCACATGGTGGCTGACAACTGTTCATAACTCCAGTTCCAGGGAATCAAAGGCTCTCTTCTGCCCTCCTGGGCACTGCATGACATGGGTGTGCTTTTATACACATGCAAGCATAACACTCATACACATAAAAAAAATGAATAGATTAAAAAAAAATAGTGAACCAATTCTGCAACTTCTTACCAGAATTGTGAAGCATTTTGTTCTACACACCCTCTGAGAACTAGGACTGTTACCATGGATCAGTCTGTTCCAGGAGGCCTGCAAATCCTGGCTGTCGGATTGACATAGCCTCAGAAAATGAAGATAATTATGCCCATCTCTTTTCTTCAGAGGGTTCAGAGGGAACCTACCAATCAAACTGTCAGGACCTCAGCTGAAAAAACAAAACTAAAAATAAGTCTATGCAGTAGTTGTTTCATTTATGTCATATATTGGGTAGCTAGTTTTAGAATGCTTTCTTTCTGATTTGTCTTTATTGACCATATATTTTAAATTCTGTTTAATTGCAGATTTCTTAAATGAGAACCAAACTCCTCCAGTCTAGGTTTTTTTCTTTTTTTAAAGAGTATGAGTGTATAACCTACATGTGTGTGTAGGTGCACCAGTGTCATGCAATACTGTGGAGGTCAGAAGAGGGTGATGGATTTCCCTGGAACTGGAGTTAAAGATGGTTGTTAGCCACCATGTGGGTGCTGGGCATAGAGCCTGGGTCCTCTGCAAGAGCAGTCAGTGCTTTTTTTTCTTCTTTTCTTCAGTCAGTGCTCATAACCACTGAGCCGTCTCTCTAACCCCAGTCTAGGTTATTAGGGACAGGTAGATCTTTGTGAGTTCAAAGCCAGCCTTCTACAGAGTGAGTTCCAGGAGAGCTCGGGCTACAGGGAGACCCTGTCTCGAAAAGACCAAAAAAAAAAAAAAAAATCAAAAACCTTGTTTGGGGGCTAATGAGATGGTTCAGCTGGTAAAGGTAGTTATTCTAAAGAGGGTCTGTGACCCACATTGTAGAGGGAAAGAGCCAACTCCTTATAGCTGTCCTCTTCACATGTGCTATGGCATGCACACGTGTCCTTATACACACACATACGTACATACATACATACATACATACATACATAAACAATAAACAAATGTAATTTTTAAAATTGTTTTCCATCCAGTGAGATCAGGAAAGGCTCTCGCTAGCAAGCTGGATAACCAGAGTTCAGTTCCCACAGTGGAAGAGAGAACCAATTTACACAAGCTGTCCTCTGACTACCACACACACACAGATTTGAAAAATGTAATAAGAAAAGTCTTATTTTCTTATTTTTTCCTTTTGATGCCATTAAATTTAAAGACTCTTCATATTTGGTAGAGTTTGTAATTAGTTCTGATTTTTAGATTTAAGAGTAACTACAAAGCCAGGCACGGTAGCACATGCCTTTTATCCCTGCCGAGGCTAATAGAATTCTGAGTTGAGGCCAACCTTTTCTACATAGTGAGGTCCAGGCCAGCAGAGGCTACAAAAAAAAAAAAAAAAAAAGTACAAAGTATGACTACAATAGAAAATGAACAGATTGGAATCTAAAATGTTACCTCTTTTTCAACAAAATTTGTTCCTAGGATGATCAAAAGGCAGAAAATGATATGGCGATGAAACGAGCAGCTTTGTTGGAGAAACGATTAAGAAGGGAGAAAGAGACCCAGCTGCGGAAGCAGCAGCTGGAAGCAGAAATGGAGCATAAGAAAGAGGAAACAAGGTAAAGAGGGCCAGCTCCGAGTCTTGCTGGGAATGACAGCTCTGCCGATGTGCTCAGAAGGCAGCTTCCAGTGGAGGTTTTACTCACAAATTTCTGTGAGAGGTACTGGTGGTGTGCTTAAGACAGCCGGGACAGTGTTAACTCTGGGTGGCTTCTAGAAGTTAATTTACTTTCCCAAAGTAATGCCTCACTCCACAAGTCAGAACCAAAAGCGCTACTTTGAAAATAAAGTAACCTTGGAAAACTGCATAGGGCCTAAATTTTAAGTTTCCTCAAGTACATTTTAAATCAGGCTCCTTTTCCCCGGGGCTCTGAAATTCAAAGGTTCTTTTCTCCCATCAAATCTGTAATTCTCTCCATGTCACCTGGCTTTGGTATGCAGAATAATAGATTCAGCCATTTAATTTCTTAGGCGTAAAACTGAAGAGGAACGTCAGAAGAAAGAAGATGAGAGAGCACGCAGAGAGTTTATTAGGCAAGAATACATGAGGCGGAAGCAGCTGAAGCTAATGGAAGACATGGACACTGTGATTAAACCTCGTCCTCAGGTGGTGAAACAGAAAAAACAGCGACCAAAGTCTATTCACAGAGATCATGTAGAATCCCCGAAAACACCAGTAAAAGGTCCTCCAGGTAACACCAGTTATTATGAAGAGTCTGTTCATAAAACACCAGTGTGGTTGTTGTACTAACTTGATAATGCTTTGATAATACTAAATTGGATACACAATTTGAGGTGCAGCATGCTCTTATTTGGAAAATCAAAATGAACAAAGGAAATTTTTAATGAATTTATGTGCATTATATGTGCATGCATATAATTCAATAGAACAAATGAGAATGCTAAAAAATATAATTTAAATACTAATTTATTAGAGAACTTTGTCTTCCAGTGTGGTCTCCCTGAATTATCGGTTACCTCCTCCTTAAGACAAGGTCTGGTGTACTTCAGGCTAGCCTTAAACTTGGTATGTAGCCAAGGGTGAGACTGAATTTCTGATCATCCTGCCTCTGCCTCCTAAATGCTGGGATCACAGACATGGACCACCACATCCCTTGTTTTATTTCCTTTTTACCATAGTGACAGGGATTGAACCCAGGGCTTAGTGCGTGCTAAGCAAGCACTCTTATCAACTAAGCTACATCCCCAGCCCATTAACTGCCCTTTAAAAACTTGTAAATTTAGGATAAATGTTATGCATGAATGTATAAGAAACATGTCTGTACTGTTCTGTTGTTATTGTTCACATGGTGAGCAAAGGCTCTTTCATTAAGCTACATCCCCAGCCAATGTATCGATACAATAAGGAATATAAAATCAAGATTCAAAAGTCCTTCTTTCAATGAAAGTGGTTAGGCTAGAGAGATGGATTAGCAGTTAAGAACACTGGCTGCTCTTGCAAAGGACCGAATTGTGTTCCCAGTATTTGCATGGCAGCTGACAACTGTCTTTAACCCCAGTTCAGGGAATCTCATGACCTCTTCTTGCCTCCATGGGTGTTGCATGACACTGGCATACATGCAGGCAAAAAACAAACACTCAGACACATAAAAGTAAATATCTATCTTTAAAATTCAGCATGCATATTTTTTTGATTGATTGATTGATTGATTGATTGATTGAAACAGGGTCTCTCAGCTAGCCTGGAACTCATTATATATACCAAGCTGGCCTCTATCTCACAGAGATCCACCTGCCTCTGCATCCCAAGGGCTTGAATTAAAGGCATGCGCCACCACACCTGGCACCAGCATGCTACTCTTTTTTTTTTGGTCTTTTTGAGACAGATTCTCCCTGTAGCCCCAGCTGGCCTAGAACTATGTAGACCAGGCTGACCTGGAACTCACAGCCTGCTGAGTGCTGGGATTGAAGGCATGTGCCACCATGCTTTTGGGCTGTGCTGCATACTTGTTTTTTTTTTTTTTTTTTTGAGACAGTGTCTCCTGAGCCTCTGGGCTTGTCCCTGGACCTCACTTGTTAGACCCGGCGTCCTGAACTCACAGAGATCCGCCTGCCTCTGCCTCCCAAGTGGATTAGAGGTTTGTTACACCACGCCCAGCTTTTTCATGCATACTTTTTCTTTTAATTTTTGTATTTTTTTTTAATGTGTATGAGTGTACTCTCTGCATGTAGGTTTGTGCACCTGTGTCGTGCAATGCTGCCGAGGTCAGAAGAGGGCATCAGATTCCCCTGGAACTAGAGTTAAAGACGGTTCTCAGCTGCCATGTGGCTGCTGGGAATCGAACCCAGGTCCTCTCCAAAAGCAGTCGGCGCTCTTAACCACTAGGCCGTCTCTCCAGCCCTCATGCATACTTTTTAAACCACATTATTTAAGTGCTATTGAAAATTTTGAGAATTCTATAGTTAGAGCTGAGGTTATAACTCAGTGGTAGAGCTTTTGTCTAGCCTGTATGAGGCTTTGGATTCTGTACTTGCCACCACAAAACAAAACAAGAATTCCTATATAGCTATTCTAAGTCTGAGGGAAAATCATCTAGAACTAACTGTTTGAAGAGAGTGCTTTATCTTTCTAGTCAGCAAAGCTTTGCTTGCTTGCTTTTCAGCATAGGCTGGTCTCCACCTAGCAGTTCTGCCTCATTCTTCTACCAAGTACTGAGGTTACAGCCACCTCCCCTAGTTTGCTGCAACTCTTTGATCTGATATTGGCTGAAACTTGTAGATTAATTTTCACAGAAATTGGCTCTTACTGCTATTACTACAGTATTTTTTCTTTCTGGAAAAAACCTGGACAGTATCAGGTCTTATAGTACCACTTTGCTTTTGGAACAACAAGTTTGTTCTATTGTTTCCCAAAAGTAAGTTCTTAGTTTAAATTGTGTATATATATTTATATATGCATGCAAGCATATTATGTGCTTAGATTCTCAGTAAAGAGAAAAGGAAAAAATAAAACTACAGAAACTCTATCATGTGCTGGTGTTATCTAATGAACAGACTCTTTTCTAGTTTCTCCTTTTAAATTTCTAATTTTGTTTTTGTTCAGGATCACGAATTTACCGTGTTTTTTCAGTCTCTAGCCTTTCATTGGCATCGCTGAACACAGGTGACAACGAGAGTGTTCATTCAGGCAAGAGGACACCAAGGTAAACAGAGCTTCTGAGTATTTTTCACAGATAAAAATAGGGTGGGTGCAATTATATAAAATTTTAAAATAAAAATTTTTTAAGGTTTTTATTTTATTTTTAATGAATGAAATATAATCATAGTTTTTCAAACTTTTGATGATTTAAGATTTTCTGTTAAAAATTATACGAAATGGGGCCAGATGGCTCAAGGGTAAAGGCACTTAATGCCAAACCTGATGACCTGAGTTTGATCTACAGGATCTACATGCTAGAAGGAGAGAGCTCTCACAAGTTGTCCTTTGACCTTTATGTATGATGCAGCACATGTACACCATACACATACATATGCATATGCAATAAATAAATAAATAATAAAATTATTTTAGAGCTAGAGAGATGGCTTAGTAGTTAAGAGCACTACCACACCCAGCACCCACATGGCACCTCACACCTGTCCATAACTCCAGTTCCAAGGGATCTGACACTCTTCTGGTTTTTAAAGGCATTGCACATACATGTTGTACTTACATACATATAGGCAAACATACACATAAAAATAAATCTTAAAAACTTTTATTTTGAATGATCTCACTTTTTGTTTTTATCCTTTAGAATTTGAATTATTAACATGAATGTTTTTAATATCTTGTTTTTTATTTTTATATGTATGAATGTATTGTCTGCATATGTGTAAATGCACCCATATCATGCAGGGCCCTCAGAGTCAGAAGAAGGGATCAGATTCCCCTAGAAGTGGAGTTATGGATGGTTGTTAGCTGCCTTGTGGATGCTGGGAATCAAACTCAGGTCCTCTGCAAGAGTAGTTAATGCTCTCAACCACTGAGCCAGCTCTCCAGCCCCATGAATATTTTTTACCAGCTGTAACTACCAATGGTAGTTACATGTAACTAGTTGCTAATTTGGTTAAGATTAAATAATAGAGACAATATGCATTATCTAATGTCAGCCTCTTTATCTTCCCATTGAAAACAACAGTTTTTTTCTTTTTAACATTAGAAAAATTTTGAAAGTAACTTGCCTACTTGAATATTTGCATTTACCAGTGTCATGAAAGATCTCTTTGGTACTCTTTCTCTAACATGCAGACTAGATAGAAACCAAAAGTCAGTATCACCATGAACTGCAGCAGCCACACTAAAACAGAACGCTCCTCAGGTCTCAAGTCTCAGACCTATCATTGTCTTGCCATTCTGTTGTACTAACTGCCAGTTTTCATACGGAAAAATCTTCATTCCAACAGATGTTTATAATGTACCTACTATATTCTAGGAGCTTACATATGGCCATAAATAAGACAGGCATTAGCACCGTCTTATTTTTTTTATAGCTGTAGATTGGTTTTTGTTGATATTGCCAGCTCTGGACCCCAAACATTCTTTCCTTGAGATTTAAAACAAAACAAAACAAAACAAAACAAAAAACAGTTGTTCACTATTTAGGTCAGAGTCTGTGGAGGGTTTCTTATCTCCAAGTCGCTGTGGCAGTCGAAATGGAGAGAAAGACTGGGAAAATGCATCAACAACTTCTTCGGTGGCTTCTGGAACAGAATACACAGGTCAGTTTCTAAACAACTTCAGGGGAATGTTTTAGTTTAACACACTGATGAGAACACATGTAGGCTGTAGTAAAGAAAGCTCTATTGATTGATCTTTTGATCCAAATACAGGAGTATCTATTAAATCCAAACAGTAAGTATATGTGGTCTGTCTCAGGTGAGCTCCTTTCCATGATGCAGCTTCACTCAGGAGGTAGGGATTTATCCCAGGTGAATAAAGACCTTAGGTGAAGGTCTTTGAGGAAATGCAGGCAGTCTAAGTTAAAAGAACAGGCCAGATGTGATGGCTGGCCCATGATCTTAGCATTGGGGAGGTTGAGGCAGTAGGAATTAGGCTACATAGACTGTTTCAAGAAGTAAATAGTGGGACTAGGGAGATAGCCAAGTCATTAAAGTGCTTACTCTGCAAGGCACGAGGACCTTAGTTGACCGCCAGCAACCACGTTAAAACAGAACAAAAGAAAACAAAACCAGGAAAAAGCTGGGTGGGAGAGTATGTTCTTGTAAGCCCAGTGCTTGGGAGGCTCAGATGGGACCCCTGGGGCATACTGGTCAGCCAGTCTACCAGCCAGAGACCCTGTCCAGGAGACAAGGTGGGTGGCTTCTGAGGAACAACACCTGAAGCTGACCTTTGGTCTTTACATGCACACACACACACACACACACACACACACACACACACACACACAGAAGGAAAAGGGGGCTGGAGAGATGAGTCAGTGGTTAAGAGCACATACTGTCCCTTCTGGAAGACCCAGATACAGGTTTCCTTTCCAGCCCTCAAGTCCAGGGGTTCACTACTTGTATATCTCTAGCTCCAGGGCACTCTACTCAACAATCACATACCTCTACCCCATAACTTAAAAAAAATGGGTTCTAAAAGTTAAAGATGTCACTTATATCTCATCCCTCTATGTCTCTCAATAGTTCTGGCCATTTCCCTATGCTTATTTGGGTCCAAATGAGCTTTAGAGAAATTTTAGCAACATCTGGATCCTCATTACTATGGTAATTCTATTCAGGAAGTCCCTTCCCCTAGCATTGCAGCTTCAGGTGCTACCAGCCTAGGTAACTTAACAAAACCTTGTCTCAACAAAAATAAAGGTTAGGCTGGGTTGTGGTGGCACATGCCTTTAATTCTAGCACTCCAGAGGCAGAAAAGGGTGGCTCTCTGAATTTGAGGCCAGCCTGGTCTATATAGTGAGTACTGGACCACCCAGGGCTACATAGCATGGCCCATTCAGTGAATGAATGAATGAATGAATGAATGAATGAATGAATGAATGAATGCTTGGGATATGGTTCACGGGCAAATTGTTTGCTTAATAAGCATAAGGGCATGAGCTCTTCCAGGTCTTCCTTTTGTGTGAGTGAACATAGTTGAACAAAAGCAAATGAAAAGCATAGGAAGAAAATGAAGTTATGTCTAAAGACAAGCAGCAGTAGAGAAAATGAGGACAGGGTGAGCAGCATATTGAGAAGTAAAGTGGGGCAACAAAGAAGAAACTTGTGTTGGGGAGAGCAGGGGAAGGAGATGGTCCCCATGCACCTGCAATGCCGCAGGATTGGAAGCCTTACAAAGCACTGAGGAAGGTGGAACTAGCTAGACATTTGTTGTGTACTGTACTCTATTTTTTTCTTTATTCTGCATCAGGCTTCTATGGTGAGTCTGAATCTCTAATGTGGGATTGGACAGTTTTTCCATATTAGACTCTCTGTCTCTTGGTTTCCGTTGAACAGTCTGAACAACATGAAAAAGATGCTTTTTCTTTTCTGTGTAGGTATGCATGCAGGCCAGAGGACAACCTTAGGTGTTACTTCTTAGGGAATGTCAACTTTTTTAAAAACAAAAACGGGGTTTCTCACTGACTAGAACTTGCCATGTAGATGTGCAATGAGCCTTAGGGGTCTGCCTGGCACCACATACCCAGGATTGGAATTACAAATTCATACCACCATGCCTAGGTTATTTTTGTTGTGGTTTTGTTTTGTTTTAATACGAATTTTGATCCGTGTGCAAAGCAAGCACTTACCAACACTCCCAGCCTACTTTTTCTTATCTTAAAAGTTAAAGCTACATGTGTGGCCCATATCTGTAATCCAGCACTTTCGAGGCTGAAGCAGGAGGATTGCCACAAGTTTGAGGTCAACCAGGACTACAAAATAAGTTTCAGGTCAGCCAAAGATGCAGAGCAGACACTGTCTCAAGAAAACAAAACTTGAACCCACAATTAGCCAATGTGTAGAGAACAAGCTTATCCCTAAGTAGGACACCTCTATTTCAAACCTCTGCCTTCCAAGGCTCAGGGATCATGTGTGAGAGGGGGGCAGAAAGATTGTGAGACCCAGAGGGGCTGGATTACCACAAGCAAACCGTCTTCCAGACAGCAGCTGATCATTTACTCATATGAACTCACAGCAGTGGCAACAGCGTGGACTGGGGAAGTGGGTAAGAAATCCCAACCCAACCTAAGGAACTTTCGGCAGTTGGTGTCTGCTGGCATAGGGAGGACAGTATCTTAATAGGGTTGGGACTCTTTGGTGGAGCCAGTGAATTGGATCCATACTGAAGGACAATGGGGGACACATATCATACTCTATAGGCCAAATTATATATGTAAGTAAGAGAGTTTATTAAATTGAGCATGAGAGGGCAGGAGGGGGGAGGGAGAGCAGCTTTAAATGCCATCAGACTATTGTATGATCATTGCAATATTTCAAATGCGAAAGAAAATAAAAAGTTAAATTGCTCTTGAGTCTTTTCTACTTGAAGCTCACCAGTAAGTAATCTAAGCAGACTTGAAAGGTTAAGTAGACCTTATGACAGGTATAGCAGGACCTTATTTTCAGCACTGCTCTGATGGGTAGCTTAAAAAAAAATACTCGTTCCAGCTGGGCATGGTGGTGCACACCTTTAATCCCAGCACTTGGGAGGCAGAAGCAGGTGAATCTTTGTAAATTCAAGGCCAGCTGGTCTACATAGTGAGTTGCAGGCCAGCTGGGACTAAAGGGAGACCCTGTCTCAAAAAGACCAAAAAACAAAACAAAACAAAACAAAAAAACAAAAAAAACCCTCATGTTTCAAATGTATCCCTGTGTGAATAAAATCACATTGTGATTGGACAATAGCCAGTAAGAAGCCTTCAAGTACAGAACTTGGTTTTCTCTTACAGCGGGAGCAATTACATCATTTAAAAAGATAGTGTTTCTGTCTTTGGAACCTTATTTTTATTACTGTTTTAAAATGCTTATTACAGGACCAAAGCTCTACAAAGAACCTAGTGCAAAGTCCAATAAGCACATAATACAGAATGCTCTAGCTCATTGCTGTTTGGCTGGAAAAGTAAATGAAGGTCAAAAGAAAAAAATACTAGAGGTAAGCATGTTTTTACAAAAGTTAAATTCAGTAACATTTCAAAATTATAGGAGTTTTCTCTAATCAGTGTAACAAAAAGTACTCTCATGGACCTCCTAAAACTTCAGTACCATGTAAAAGGTCTGAAATTAGATTTTTAGTTATGTAAAAGGTCTGTAATTAGAGTTTTAGTCATTAGACAATTATCCACTGTCAGACTGAGTTCTAGTAGACTTTAAAATACAGTTAGGGGTGCAGCTCAGTGGTACAATGACCTTCTAGCACTGCCAAAAAATAGCAAAATAAAGTCTGTTATTAGAATCTGTCAATTTGACCAAGAAGTAAATAATAATATAAACATTCTTCACTAGAATGTTGAGGTCTTCATTGTTCTCGTCTTTGTTTTCTATTCTGCAGGAAATGGAGAAGTCAGATGCCAACAACTTCTTAATCTTGTTCCGGGATTCAGGCTGCCAGTTCAGATCTTTGTATACTTACTGCCCAGAAACTGAGGAAATTAATAAGCTGACTGGAATAGGCCCTAAATCTATCACTAAAAAAATGATTGAGGGACTTTATAAATACAATTCTGACCGGAAACAGTTTAGCCACATACCTGCTAAAACTTTATCTGCCAGCGTTGATGCAATTACCATTCACAGCCATCTATGGCAGACCAAAAGACCAGTAACACCCAAAAAACTCTTACCTACTAAAGCATAAGAGTTGGGAATACTTGCTTCAGAACATTTGTAGTAAATTTGCACTTCTTCTTTCCTGCCTATAGAAAATCTTTCTAATTGCCAACAAGACTTTTATTAATTAAAACTGGACCTTAACTCTGTTGTCATGAACAACTGGAATGTAAACCACAGTATTTTGGAGTGCAGAAGATTTTTCATGTAGGTGGTAAGTCCAAGTGATGATGGAAATTTTTGACTCACAAATGGAGATTTTTGTTACCAGGTTCACCTTCTTGGTGTTAGAATTTGAAGCACTGAATTCTCATGGACACAGTGGAACGTATGGTTGAAATATGGCTAGACTTCAAATTATGTGATATATTTGATGAGGTGTTTGGTTTTTTTTTACCTTTTACTTTACATGCTTGTCTTTAGATGGTTTATTTTTGTTACTTTTCTTTCTCCTGGAGGTTTACTAAGATGCTTTTGTATTTTGTTTCATGTGGGATCATGACTGTAGGAAGTATACATTGAGAAGTAACTTGCACCTTTCTTAAGAGGTTAAGAGAAACACTAGTGTTATATTTACAATAACCCTCCTATTTTAATGGTGTTACATCATTTGCAAAAATTATTCTTAAATATTTACAATTCTGTATTTATTATTCAGTCAAGTATTAACATTTCTCTATTAAATAAGAGGAGGTATTGTAAAGAGCTGCTAGTAGGTTCGCTTTAAACCATGTGAGCTTAACCAAGAATATCTTAGAAGAAGTTGCTGATTAAATCAGTGCTGTATTTACACCATTTCTGGCCAACTCATAATAGTTTAGACTGTTCTTTTAACAGAAAAAAAGAAAGCTTTCTAACTTTTTAAAGTAAGTCACTTTATAAGCTGGCAAAAGTGAATGACACTTTGAGAATAGTCTTTCAGTATGAAGAATGTAAGACTTCCTGAAGCTAATTCTTAGGGGTCTTTACATTATATTTATAACTGATATAAAAATTATACGTAGAATTTTTAAACATGTACCAAGGGCTACAGTTATTTTTAAAGTGGCTTCATGTCATTTTACTTATATTGGGTTTTCTTCTTTTCAATCCTTTTCAAGTGGAGCAGCTTAGAATAAAGACACACTTGGATTCTCCTCTCCACAATCTTTGTTCTTTAGCAGTATATCAGAGGGTTAATTGGGGGAAATCTTCATTCTCAGGAAAAGACTTGAATGATTATGTGGCCCTGTTATGTTTCAGTGTTGTGATAACTGTATAAACTAGGGGAGGGGGGAAGACTCACTGTATTATAAATGAGACGTATAGTTTGTTTTCTTCCATGGTATGTAGAAATGAAAATATATACATTTCTCTGAGTTATTTAGAGAAAGAACTCATGTCTCATGATGTATTTACTTATTTAAAAAGAAAGAGAATAGGAATGAGCTGTCCCTGGGCTGTACTTTTCTATTACTATAAGGCCTTTAGGCTTCAGTGCATCTGGGTTTCCAACATTTTCTCAAAAGCTGTCAATATTTTACTGTAATTTATGTTCCTATATTTATGTATATTTGTTAAAACTGTAAAAAAAATTTTTCACAGATTTTTTTTCTCCAATACTTGTGCAAAATATATGTGTAGCTCAAAACTATTTGTGACCTACTGCTTGCATGTAAGAGACCAGGATAGACCAGGATATGTAACTCTTATATTTTAAGTGTATACATACTGTGTATATAATATATGAATATTAAAAATGGTGAACTGCACATTTTACCTTTCAGACACCAATTTTTATCACAACTAGAAGGAAATGATCAAACCAAATACATGCTTAAGATAAAGACTAGTTTAAAAATTCTTAAATTGAATTTAAATGAGATGACTAATAGAATTTAGTAAGCATCTTACATTATGTACTAAACTTGTTTTCAGACAATTAAGTTTACCTTATGAAAGCAGTCTTTTCTGCTATCAGCTAAATAATAAATAAAGAAAACCTGGGTGTAAAAGACATTGGAAAAACTAATTAATACTAAACAGAACTGTCCTCTATTCTTAAATTTGTGTGTGTCAGCAGTTGAATTGAATGTCTACAATGTCTAAGGGTAGAATGTGATGATTGCCACAAAATTAATTGCTCTCAGTATAAGATTTTACTTTATTAATGCAAAAGGAATACAGATATTTCTTTAGTCTGCAGATTTTTTTATTATGGTGCAGCTTTTTAAAAATTATGTTTTAAAATTATATAAGTGAATAGATGCCATTTCATAAAGTTTGGAAATTTCTGTCAACCTTAACACATTGGAAGTCAAATTACCGTAGTCATTATTGAGTTAAATTTGCCAAATATGTGTCAAGGTTACCAGTGTAGCCTGTTGAATTCTGCTACTTAACACAACTTTGGGAAGCTTTTCATTCTCCGTTTTTCAATTTTGTTTTAGGAGGACTGTTACAGTTTTTATTTGGCTATTTAAAGCCACAGTTAGCTTTTTTATCTGACTTGATGGACACTTTGGGCAATGTGCAGTGTACGGTGTGCTTACTGTCCACTCGAGAGTAGAGGATGCTGTGCTGTAAAATGCTGTCAGATTTGCTATTTCCTGGTACAGTGTAGTTTTCCCTTTTCATTTGAATAAAAGCATGGCACCAAATCACTCCTTTTCTATTTCTTAAATAAAATGTGTGTTTGTGTTTGATAAAATTATTTGGACTTCCTATGCTTGAGTTTAATAACTTGGATATTTATAAGAAGCAGTTTTGGAAGTGTTAGACATTATTTTAATACCTAAGGTGCTATAGCTGGGCGTGATGGTGCATGCTTTTAATGCTAGCACTCTGAAGGTAGAGGTAGGCAGATCTCTGTGAGTTCAAGGCCAACCTGGTCTACATAGTAAGTTCCAGGACAGCTGGGGCTACAGACCCTGTCTCAAAAACACCAAAGAAAAGAGGGGAGGGGAAGGGAGGGGAGAAGAGAGGAGAGAAGAGAAGAGAAAAGAAGAAAAATATTGACCAGTCAAAACTACATGAGATCTTTTAAAAACTAAAACAAAAGAAATAAATATAGAGGAGAAATTAAGTCTATTTCCAATGAAGAGGATCAAAGCAAATTAATTAACTGTATATATTAAGACCCCCTATGTTTCGTTTTGTTTTGAGCAAGTGAAGCAAAGCCACCATGGTACTAGGCTAATGATGTATTTTAGTAACTGCAGCCCATTCTTGAGTCTGTGACTTCCTCTAATGTTAGAAGCTTCATGAGACTAAAAGTATATGGCATGTGGGGTCTTTTGTTTGCTTATTTGTGTGTGTATCTATGTGTGTGCGTATTAGTCACTTTTCTGTTGCTATGATAAACCACCATGACCAAGGGAACTTATAAAAGGAAGAGTTTATTTGAGCTTACGATTGACAATTCCAGGGAATCGGAGTCCACTGTGGCGGAAGGCGTGGTGACCAGGGCTGGAGCAGAAAGCCAAGGTTCACATCTCACAATGAGTACAGGAAGTCAAGAGAGAGACTGGAGACTACAAGGCTTGTTAAGCTTACTAAGCCCACCCCCAATGACATACTTCCTCCAGCATGGCCACACCTTCTAAAATCTCCCAGAACAATGCCACCAACTGGGAACAAATGAATACTTAAAGCCTATGGAGGACACTCATTAAAACCACCACATTCCACTCCCTGGCCCCCATAGGCTCATGACCATATAAAATACAAAATGCATTTAGTGCAACCTTAAAAGTCCCCATAGTCTTTACCAGTCTCAATTCTAAAGTACAGTCCAAAGTCTCTTCTGAGACCCAGGCCAATCTCTTTAACTGTAAGCTCCTGTAAAATCAGTCAAATTACATACTCCCAACAACAGTGGAACTGAATACACATCCCCATTCCAAAAGGGAGGAATAGAGGCATAGTGAGGAAATGCCGGACCAAAACAAGACCGAAAGCCAGCAGGGCAAACACCAAGTCGCTCTTCCAGCTTTGCTTGCAACATACATCTCTTCTTTAGGCTGGTACCACTCCCTGTATGCAGCTTTCCCTGGCAAATATCTCACAGCTCCAGCATCTCAAATGTCTTCTTGGGGTCTCCGCTGCCATCCAGGCTTCACATTCACAGCTTCATGCAATGGCCTATCAGGGCCTTCTTTATTCAGGGATGCCCCTGCTGCACTCTGCCTGGCCTCTGCAGCTCTCTGAAACCACAGAAGAAGAACTGATGACCCCTTCACTCTTGCAAACTTCATGCCTCTAAAGCCAGCACCACGTGAATGCTGCAAGTTTGGGATGGACCCTGGCCTATTTCAACCACATTTGCAACTTTTCTCTGCCCTGGACTTGTTGGAGAAGAAAACCCTTTCAGTATTTTCCTTTCAAAAGTTGGAGGCTTAGCTGGGTGTGGTCTTGCCCTAAAGGTACTGTTTCTGTTGTTTACTTGTAAATAACTAGGCCTCTCCTTAATCACTTTAATCTCCTTATCAAAGGGAGCCTCTCCTTCACATGCCTTGGTCCCACCTTTAATCTTCCTAGTGCACTTTTCAGATCCAAACTACATTCTGCATTTCTGTCTACCCCATCTGCTCTTTTTCACTGCAGATCTGCACAATATTAATATTAATATTAATAGCCACACCACCACCATTTCTACATTAGGCTGTCTTGAAATATCCTCTGCCAAAGACATTAGTCCATTGCTTTTCAACTTAGCATCAGGCAAGCATTTGGGCTGTAGGCAAACTGCAGCCAGACTCTTTGCCAAAATATCCCAGTTGCTGCCTAAGTCTTTATTTTCCTCTGGAACTACATTTTTTGCAGCAATGCTTTCTTCCAGGCTTCTACTAGAATGTCCCATTAAGCTCTGCTTACAGTAGTCAACAGCTTTTCTAGCCCAAAGTTCCAAAGTCCTCCACATTTCTCCAAACACCCACATGGTCAGGTTCTTCACAGCCAACACCCTACTCTCTCTGGTACCAAATACTGTATTAGTCACTTTTCTGTTGCTGTGATAAACCACCATGACCAAGGGAACTTATAAAAGGAAGAGTTTGAGCTTGCAATTGACGATTCCAGGGAATCAAGAGTCCATTGTGGTGGGAGGCATGGTGGCTGGAGC
>VZQC01012659.1:5472030-5494356 GCA_009823505.1 Rhizomys pruinosus
TCAGAAGAGGGTGTCAGATTCCCCTGGAACTGGAGTTCTCCTGGAATTGGAGTTACAGACAGTTCTCAGCCGCCATGTGGGTGCTGGGGATCAAACCCAGGTCCTCTGCAAGAGTGGTCAGCGCTCTTAACTACTAGGCCATCCCTCCAGCCCACCCAATAAGTATTTTTAAAAGCATTTGACATCCTTATCTGGGCTGGGCATGATGGCTTCCAAGTGCTGGGATTAAAGGTAGGAGACACTACGCCCAACCTGCAAGATAACAGTTCTTTATAAACAAAGCTATTTGTTTTCCTTCCCCTTTGTTACACAAAGGCTAAGCCCTGTAGCCTTTGGCTGCTGTAAGTATTGGACTGGCTTTGCTTTGTTGTCTCTTATTAGAAACAGAAAATGGAGTTTCATTAGAGGGCAGAATGAACACTTAGTAGCACAGATGCACTTGTAAACAGGAGTGTTAATGTTTGTCAAGTACTAGAACAGGAAGATAGCCCAGTCCTCATCCAAAATTGAAAACTTGGTCTCATTTCTGAAGCACCCCTAATTTCCTACCTCAGACATTTTTAACCCCAAAGTATAAACCTCAACTTTGCTTTCTCTGCTAAGACTCCCTCTGGTTTACACTTAACGTTTCTACAGAGCCCCTAAACATCTCACCTATTGGTCATAAAAGCCATTGCTGTCTCCCAGCTGTATACCCCTCTCCAACAAGCTCAAGATCAAGTTCAAGGCTATCTCCCCTCTGCTCTCCTTCCAAGGATACCTTCTCACCTAGCTTCAACTGCCATCTCAAAATAGTCTTCACTTGCCCCAAAGCTCCCTTACCCCGGAAGGTCTAATCTTTAAACTGTCTTCAACACACCTATTTAACCTAACTGCAGCTTCCTAGTAAAATCAGTTTCCTTCCTGAAGTAGATGAACTATGGATACTGGAACCTTCAAAGTGCTCTATTACTATTTTCCTGTCAACACAGAAGAACCTCATGCCCAGGCAGCTACCAAAACCTGCCCAAAGGGATGCTCCTCTTCTTTTTATTTATTTTTTTTTAATTTTTTTTAAATTTTTATTTATTTCTGTATGTGTATCAATGTACTGTCTGCATGCAGGTTTGTGCACCCGTGTCGTGCAATGCCGCGGAGGTCAGAAGAGGGTGTTGGACTCCCCTGGAACTGGAGTTCTCCTGGAATTGGAGTTTCAGACGGTTCTCGGCCGCCAAGTGGGTGCTGGGGATCGAACCCGGGTCCTCTGTAAGAGCGGTCGGCGCTCTTAACCGCTAGGCCATCTCTCCAGCCCAAGGGATGCTCCTCTTTACCCCACCAGCTGGCGACCAGGCACCAACAGCTCATGCTTCGCCCTGTAGAGCCTTCAGGTCTCCCTAATTCTCCCTCCAAACTCTCCTGCAAAGTATTGCTATCCCATCATGTTATCCCCACTGGTCAAAACCTCAGTGGTGCATTGTTAGGTCCCAGGATTGGTACCAAAGGGCTTCACAGGTTCATCCCAACTCACCTTTCAGCACTGATGAATTATTATCCGTAGGGAAGTATTCATAACATACCAAAACAGAAAACAGACATTTCAATCTATCTCATTACAGTAGTTGTAGAACAACTTGTCACACACAGACATTGTCTGTGAACTGCCCAAGCCTAAGCAGCACATCTACAATGTAACCTCTAGACCCAAGGCTCACAATGTTGAACAAGGGGTAAAGAAGACATTAATGAATCATCTCTCACTAATGAAGCTCCCTCAAACAACAGAGGGCCAGGAACACAAAAGATCACAAATGGCCAAAGAATGAAGATTAGGGGTCTGCAGAGCGTGGGTCTTTGGACAGGACTCCTATATTAAGCTTTATCAGCCAGGGCTCAGGAGCCATTGCAGAAGAGGGGGTGGAAAGATTGTAAGAGCCAGGAAGGAGGTGCATGACCATATGGAAAGAGAATCCTACAAGCTCCTGGGACCCTGCTCATATGAACCTATAGCAACAGTGTCGGCATGCACAAGACCCATGCAAGTTAAAGCAGACAAAACCCAGAATGGAACTGGAGAAGTGGGCAGCAAATCCCAATCTTAGCTGAAGAAATATTGGCAGCCGATTACTGTTGGGTGAGGAAGAATTGGTCTTAAAGTGAGGGACTCTGGATAAGCTGTATAGACCTCAGTGGATGAACTTGCACTGAGGAACATCTAGGGACACTAACTTAACACAATAGGCCTTAACACAAATGACAGAGAGTATGAATTCCAGTGTATGTGTGGCGGGGAGCGGGGTGGGGGAGAACCTGTAGGAAGGTGCCAGTTCCAGAGGGGAAGGAGACATAGAGGTGATTCAGATGTTCTGTTATGGGACTGGGTACTTCACAGCATAATGGCTTCAAGTTCCATCTATTTACCTGCAAAGTTCATGACATAATCTTTCTTTTTTTAATTTATTTTATTTTGCATGTGTATGAATGTACTGTCTGCATGTAGGTCTGTGCACCCATGCCGTGCAATGCCTTGGAGGTCAGAAGAGGGTGTCAGATTCCCCTGGAACTGGAGTTCTCCTGGAATTGGAGTTACAGATGGTTCTCAGCCGCCATGTGGGTGCTGGGGATCGAACCCAGGTCCTCTGTAAGAGCAATCGGTGCTCTTAACCGACTCCAGCCCGACATCATCTTTCTTTACCACTGCATACACACAGTCCCAGAAAAACAAACAGTGAATGATAGCCCTCATTTGTGGATGCTAGTACCAAATCCATACTTGAAAGGCAAGCTGAGAAAAGTTAATGTTATATTTCTTTTTATTTGAAGGCAACTGTGCTGTTACAATGTGAATTCCTGGGGCTGGAGAGATGGCCTAGTGGTTGGGAGTGCCAACTGCTCTTGCAGAGGACCCAGGTTCAATCCCCAGCACCCACATGGCGGCAGAGAACCATCTTTAACTCCAGTTCCAGGGGAATCTGACACCCTCTTCTGACCTCCACGGCATTGCATGACATGGGTGCACAAACCCGTATGCAGACAGTACATTCACACACATACAAAAATAAAAAAATATTTAAAAAATAATAATAATAAAATAACAATGTGGCCAGGCATGGTGGCGCATGCCTTTAATCCTAGCACTTGGGAGGCAGAGGCAGGCGGATCTTTGTGAGTTCAAGGACAGCTGGGACTACAGGGAGACCCTGTCTCGAAAAAGACAAAAATAATAATAATAATAATAAAATAACAATGTGAATTCCTTAATGGGCTCTAGAATTAACTGACAAGTTATTTTCAGACTTTGTAATTGTGGTATATGTATGGAGGATATGTATTCATATATTAGAGTAATATAAAAATGAACTAAAAAAAGATATTCTGTATGAAATACACAAAAATTTTAAAAATAAAGTAGTTGTGGGAAAAAGCAAACCACAAGGAATTCACTTGGGGGGGGCATTGTTTTTATTTTAAATTGCATGGAAGATTGGGGAACTGAGGTCATTATGATCTTAGTGACTGGAACCACTGAAGATCTTATTTTGTCCACCTTTAAGTTACTTTGACCTTGACATAAGGCAGGATGCCTCAATCTGTCCTTTATCAAGGTTACTGGTACAAGATGGTTTATCTTCTCCAGTTTGTGTACCCTGCTTGAGCGGAAGCCCTGAATCCCATTCTGTGTGTCTTTTAAGTTTCCTGACACAGCCCTTGCTCAGCAGCAAGAAGGAGCTTTTTGTTTACGAAGTTGTTCTGAATTGAAGATAACCTTAGAATTGGTCTCACAGATCAGTGGCCCCATCATAGCACTGGGGACTGGAGAGCCCCTCCCACCAATGCCCATGAGGCTTGCTGCAAATGACTAGAAATTTTTGCTAACTTTCTGTGAAATTACTAAAAAGTGATGACAGGTAGTAACTCAGAAGTGTCTGTGGGCAGAGGAATTACTATCAAAAGAAAAGTGATACTTCCTCTCTGAACGAATCCTGGGGCCATTTTTATATTGAGAGACTTCCTCACTCCTTGCCTTTTAAAATTACAGTGGGGGGGGGGCTGGAGAGATGGCCTAGAGGTTAGGAATGCCGACTGCTCTTGCAGAGGACCCAGGTTCAAACCCCAGCACCCACATGGCGGCTGGGAACTGTCTTTAACTCCAGTTCTAGGGGGAATCCGACACCCTCTTCTGACCTCCGAGGCATTGCAGGACAAGGGTGCACAAAACCATGCAGACAGTACATTCATACACATACAAAATAAAAAAAGAAAAAGAAAAAGCTGTAGAACCTGGTAACAAAAGATAATCTTTCCTTGAAAGCTACGTTGTTCCCTGTCCTCCACACCTGCCCCTGGTCTCTTTCCCCATGTCCTCCAAGGGCCACTATGCTGTTTTGGGTAGATCTGGCCCTGAGACAATCACACAGCTGCAGGCCACACACTTTCACATTGACTCATCCCCTCAGTAGAGTGGGCTGGAGCCTAGAGCTCACATCTGATTCAGACAGTGCCCTTTCCCAGCTCCCCGTATTTAGGACCTGAAAGTTTCTAAACAACTGAACCTTTGAGACGTTTGGTATCAAGGTGGGGGCCCTGGCCTGTGGGTGCCAGCTAGCTATCCCTCAGGTTACTGTAAGGCATCAAATCAGGGTCAGAGCTATTTATATCCTGTTCTCCTCCTTCACGCATGTGCATGAGTGTGCACACACACGCAGGTCTCAGGGTAAGGTGGTATATAGGACCATCCTGGTAGAGAGTCAGTAGTGAGTAAAATAGAGATTCTTCATTCCTAGTCCAAGGTGCATCAAGAGGCTACGGAAACACAAGACAGGACTTTGCTTAGTTTTCTTCACACTCAAGAGTCAACTCACTGTTAATACCCCATTACCTGCAGCTGACTTAGCAGAGTGCAGTCAGTGCTTTAGTCCTGGAAGATTCTCTCAGCAACCAGCTTGTGGCCCCAAGGGATCTACCATCAGAGTGACACCATGGTGGCCAAATCCTGAAGATTCTAAGATGGGGTGTCTCTGTTTGTAGATTCCCAATGGATTTAGCCAGCTGCCACCTTCAAAGATTGTGCTGTGCTCTGGAGGGAGAAACACCTGCAACAAGACATCTGGCCCAGTACTCTGGGCAAGGATGCCCACTGAGCAATACGGCTGCCCCCATGGGCCAAACACTGAGGGGTTTGTGCAAGGACTGTCTCACTTCATCACTACAAGACTCCCATCAGAAATTACTACACTCTTTAAGATGTGGGAACTGGGGCCCATGATCACACAACTATCAAATAAAAATAAAGCAGCCGACAATGTGAATTGTTTGTTCACTGACAAATGGACACAGAAAAACTTAACTGGGATAAATAATATAAAGCTGGGATCACAATATAAAGCAGGTTTTTTAAAAATGTATTTTAAGGGGCTGGAGAGATGGCTCATCAGTTAAGAGCGCCACTGCTCTTGCAGAGGACCCAGGTTTGATTCCCAGCACCCACATAACAGCTAAGAACCAGGCGTGGTGGCGCATGCCTTTAATCCTAGCATGAGGGAGGCAGAAGCAGGCGAATCTGTGAGTTCAAGGCCAGCCTGGTCTACAGAGTTAGTTCCAGGCCAGATGGGGCTTTAGGGAGACCCTGTCTCAAAAAATATGTATTTTAAATTTGATAACTAGGATTAGAGAAAGCTGGGTAGAAATCTGAAGAAAAAGATTATAGATTATATATTAGGTATATTTAAAACGACTAAAGAAAAGTATTAATAGAACTCAAGGGCTACAGAGATGGCTCAGAAGTTAAGATCACTGGCTGCTCTTGCAGAGGACCCAGGTTCAATTCCCAGCACTCACATGGCAGCTAACAACTGTAACTTTAGTTACAGGGGGATCTGACACACTCTTCTGACTTCCTCACACTGCATGGAATGTGTACACTTACATACGTGCAGGCAATATACTCATACACACAAAATAAAAAATCTGAGTTACCTTTCTTGTGATAAAATATCTGACAGAAGCACCATAAAGGAGAAGGGTTTGTTTCGGATCACAGCAGGAAAAGGCAGGGTAGAGGTCTTAGGGTCAGGAATGTATGGGGTGGAGTGGGGTTGACCTATAACCTCAAGATCTATTCCTCCAGCTTTATATCAGCCAGGTCCCATGCCCAGAAGGCTCGAGAACCTCCCAAAACAGTGCTATTAACTGGAGATCAAGAATTCAAATACTTGTGCTTTGTGGGGACATTTCATATTCAAACCATAGCACTCCAGGAGAAAGTAACATTCTATTTTTATTTATTTTTTTAATGTGTATGAGTGTACTGTCTGCATGTAGGTCTGTGCACCTGTGTTGTGCAATGCTGCGGAGGCCAGGAGAAGGTGTCGGATTCCCCTGGAACTGGAGTTAAAGACGGTTCTTAGCTGCCATGTGGGTGCTGGGAATCGAACCCGGGTCTCCTGCAAGAGCAGTGGGCGCTCTTAACCACTGAGCCATCTCTCCAGCCCTGAAAGTAACATTCTAAACTCTGAAAACATTAACAGCAACAAATTTGACTGATACAATAAGATTAGAACTATTTTTAAAATGGCTGAAAAAAAAAGTTGGACAATAGCTGAATCAAATATGATCACAACTTAAATAGTTCACATTAATATGAAATACATAATATCATTATAATATATAAGAACACAATTATCTGTATATTACAAGTTTCTGTAACAATTTAAAAAGCCAAAAGCCTCCAATTCTTTGCCAGGTATGGTGGTGCAAACCTTTTATTCCAGGACTTGTGAGGCAGGGACAGGCAGACCTCTGTGAGTCTAAGGCCAACCTGAGCTATATAGCAAGTTCTGGGCCAGCCAGGACATAGTGAAAGCCTGGCTAAAAAAAAAAAATCTACCAAAGCTAAGCAACAATAACAAAATACCAAGAGCTGCTAAAATGTCTGAATGTAAGGGTTCAAGAAATTTCTACATGGACTTGCATGCGTAGAGAACAGCAGACAACCAAACAAACCATGGGCATTCTAGTGACAGACACAAGTGAAACGATCCTGTGAAGACTAAACACATGGAGAATACAGGACATGAAGTGTGAAAAAAACCTGAGTGTGAGTATAAGTGCATTCTTCACTTTTGACAATGTCCTTCCTTGAATGAAATAAATTCACAAATGTGCTCAGTATGATTGTGTTGAAGTGCCAAGTCTGGCATGAGTTTTATAAGGCTTCTGTAATGAAAAAAAGCAAAAACAATTTTCAAAAATTTTCTTTGAAGATTAAGATTATTTTGTGAAGAAAAATTAGTATGGGGGAATTGTAATACCTTATGTATAGCCCATATAGGGGCAGAAATACATCAACTCCTAGAAAAAGCAGAAATCAGATGTTGCATAAACTCTCCTTAGAGTCCTCAGTTCCCATGCTGGGCCCTCCCCAGGGATGAGCAGGGACAAGCTTCCCTCACCCCAAAGACTGCAGCACCCTGGGCAGGGCAGGGCAGGGCAGGATGGACCACAAGACGGGCAGACCAGTGGCTTCTGCAGTGTAGAAAGAGGAGACCCAAGAGGGCATGGAGTGAGATGCTCCAGCCTCGGTGGAGGAAGGACAGGCCTCTCTGCTTCTGCACCCTTGTCAGAGCGTGGCGAGCACCCTCAGCTCAGAAAGATATGCATTTCAGTTGCTGACTTCTTTGTAATCCTGTGGTGAGTCCCCTTGGGGGGCAGAGAGAGCAGCGGCCTGTCACGAAAGCAGGCTAGACTCCACAGTAAGCCACGCCAGGGCACCGTCCCGAGTTTTGGCCTTTGCTGCTTTTACCCATGCAGACATGTTCAGGAAGGCCACTGTGCTGTGCCTAGGCCCTGGCAGAGAAAATTCACTCTATATTCTCAGCTCAACTTCCCTAGGTTATGAGACCACAGTCAGGAAGCCAGAATCTGTGCTTTAGTAAACAACCTACTTCTACTTCCCCTCCGTTCCTTCGCCACCCCACTCCCCCCACCCCCCACCCCCACCCCAAACAGCTCCCCTCTGCTTTCCCTGTGGTGTCTTCACTGCTCATGTCTAGCTCTCAGGATCCCCTCATGCTCTCTCAGCCCTAGACAGAGACATGGCAGAGAGAAGTCCGGTAGCACTGGGCCCAACCACGGCTATCACCACTCCAGCTTTCCAGGGAAGGAGGCTGTAGCCCCCTTGACCAACAGCAGGTGGGCACAGCTCACCAGCGCCATGTGGGCAGACATGAGAAAGCTTGCTTTTCTCCACATACGGCTGAGAGGCCTTCAGGGAAGGACCATGCCTAGCCACTGGAGTGGCCAAGGAGAGGAGGCCGCGTTCATCTCGGGTCCTGTCTCTTCCCAGTCTGTAGCTAATGTGAGAGAAAAACTTTTCTAAAACTTTTTTTCTTGTTTATTTGTTCTGTGCATGTGTGTATGTATGTGAGCATGTGTGGGCATGTGGAAATCAGAAGACAACTGCGGAAGTAGGTCCTTTCCTTCTACCATGGGGGCTCCAGGGATCCGGCTCAGGTCATCATCTGACCAGCCCCAGAGAAAAGTTCTTGGCAGAAACAGCATATATATATATATATATATATGCCTTGCACCCCCCCCCATGTGTTTGACTTATTAGGTAGGTTTCGCTGGGTTGGGGCGGAAGAGGAGGAGGATTAATCCCAGCCCTGTCCTTTTCCAGCAGGGCGATCTGACTACACCCTCCCTCTCTGACTTAAAACCCTTCTACTCGGCTTCACAAGAAGTGGACTCGGACAGAAACTCTGTTCATCTCAGTTTTCCATTCCTTGCCAGGGAGCTCCATATATGGGAGGAGACTCAATCTAGGGGAACTTAGGTCCCAATTTGCCCTACAGTGCTGCTTAATGATAGTGCCTCTTTTACTTTCAGCAGTGTCTTAGTTTGGATCATAAATTATTTCGTCATCCTATCTCAAATCAATGTCAAGCTGAATACATAAGTGCCTTTCTGTGTTCTTATCCTCAATTAAAGAGATAGCTTCCACACAGTCCCCAAGCAGAGAAGACCCTGGCCCAGCTTCAACTCCTTTCCACTGAGACCTGTGCTGTTCCTTCTCGTTTCTGTTCGGACCTCAGTAATCTATGCTAAGAGCTGGAATGTAGCTGGGGAGGGGGGGGCAGCGCACTTGGCTAAAGTGCATGAGGCCGGGTGTTTGGTCCCCAGTCCTCACCCCTGCAAAATAAAATAATAGTAATATTTCAGGTATAAATACAACAGCCCCCTCTGAGGGGTCCCTGGCAAAAGCATTTCCCTTCTCCGAGCCACAGTTCTGCCAAGGTCTTTTCAGACGCTGCCTCCCACCACAGACAGGATGAAACCCAAAGCCCTTTAGGATCTTCAGACCACAGCCCCTTGCCAGCTTTGTTCCCTGTACCCGTCTACCCACCACACTCCGGCCTTGGGCTCTGGCCACAGCTAGGCAGCCTGCTGTGTCCTCCTTCCTGTCCTACTGCGCTTGTTTCCTTTACTCCCTCCCGGGCCGGCTCATCTTTTTCTGCCTTCTTTCCCAGAACTGACCTGAAATGCTGCCCCCCTCAGGAGCCTTTTCCCAGCAGAAATATGGCTCCTGCTTCTAAACTCTAAGCAGACTTTGCTGTTAACACCTGCTACAGTTTGACTGATGGCATGTTAGCCACTGCACACACTGCAGTGGAATGCACACCAATCACTGTAACATTAGCTCCAAGACAGCCCCTCAAGGGAGAGAAGAGAGGTCTAGTTCCAGTCCCATAATGCTCAGTAAATCTATTGTTTCATTAAGCGATATTTTGTGTCGGGTCTTTTTCAGAACTCTCATCTGTTTGACTTGACAGGTTTTGCAGGATGAGGGGAAATGAAGAGACAGGTTAGTGCCATGTCTTGTTCCCCCCCAGCAGGGTGATCTGACTACACCTTCCCTCTCCAACTTAAAAAATCTGTTCACAAGGCTCCAGATGACTACATTAGTAAAGACTTGTCACTCAGGGTGAGACATCTAGGCCTTCATCTCAGGAGGCTAACTGGTTCAAGAGCTCTGATGGCAGGTCCTGGTCAGCAGCTAGACCTCCACGTAGAAGGGCACTTCTTTCCCAGAGAACTGGTGGATTAGGGGGGAGGACGAGGCACTGTCGTCCCTTCTCAAAACACCCTCCGGCCTGCCTGCCCCTGTCCCTCATCTCTAAAGACTAGCAGAGGAGCGGCAGATCCCGGCTGAGAACAGATCAGGGCTCTAGGCCATCTCTTGCAGCCCAACATCAGATCTCCCCCATAATAAGGCAAGCACCAGGCTATATAAACCAAGAAACAGAGAGTTAGAAACGACGGACCTTCGTGGCGGGCAGG
The DNA here is from genome assembly GCA_009823505.1 of Rhizomys pruinosus. NCBI lineage: Eukaryota > Metazoa > Chordata > Mammalia > Rodentia > Spalacidae > Rhizomys > Rhizomys pruinosus. Next base: position 5,482,345 of record VZQC01012659.1, read on the forward strand.
GTCAATCTCTTGGCCCAGAGGGCCGTTTGCCCACAATGCCCAGTTGAGTAGCCCTGGCTGCCCTTCCCGTCGGACCAGCCCCACCTTGGAGGCCAGCACACTACCACAGAAGCCTGCCCCTCCCGGCCCACGCCCTTCTGCCCCACCACCTTCCTGCTCACCCATTCGCCTCGGCCTGGGGTGGCAGGAAGGGAGGTGCTGGGCACCGGCCGTGAAGAGCGCACCCCGTCCTTATCAGAGCTGCGCGCAGGCCGGGTAGCCCGGCCATGCAGTCCACCGAGGCCTGGAGCCCCAGCGCGAGGACGGCATCCTGGGACTACTGGGGCTCGGGGGCGGAGGACCAGGCGGAGCTGTGCGGGGCCCGGGAGCTGCCGTTCGCCCACGCCTACATCCCCGCGCTCTACCTGGCGGCCTTCGCCGTGGGCCTGCTGGGCAACGCCTTCGTGGTGTGGCTGCTGGCGGGGCGGCGCGGGCCGCGGCGGCTGGTGGACACCTTCGTGCTGCACCTGGCTGTCGCCGACCTGGGCTTCGTGCTCACGCTGCCGCTCTGGGCCGCGGCCGAGGCGCTCGGCGGCCGCTGGCCCTTCGGCGCCGGGCTGTGCAAGCTCAGCAGCTTCGCGCTTGCCGCCACGCGCTGCGCAGGCGCGCTGCTGCTGGCCGGCATGAGCGTGGATCGCTACCTGGCGGTGGTCCGGGGGCTGCAGGCGCGGCCGCTGCGCACTCCGCGCTGCGTGCTGGCCGCATGTTGCGGCGTCTGGGCCGCCGCGCTGCTGGCCGGCCTTCCCGCCCTGCTATACCGCGGGCTGCGGCCGGGGCCCGGGGGCGCGGGCAGCCAGTGCGGCGAGGAGCCGTCCGACGTGTTCCAGGGCCTCGGCCTGGGGCTGCTGCTGCTGACCTTCGTGCTGCCGCTGGCCGTCACGGTCGTGTGCTACTGCAGCATCTGGCGCCGCCTGCGCCGCGCGCCGCACATGGGCCGGGCCCGGAGGAACTCGCTGCGCATCATCTTTGCGGTCGAGAGCAGCTTCGTGGGCTGCTGGCTGCCGTTCAGCGTGCTGCGGGCCGTCTTCCACCTGGCGCGGCTGGGCGCGCTGCCGCTGCCCTGCGCCCTGCTGCGGGCGCTGCGCTGGGGCCTCTCCGTCGCCACCTGCCTGGCCTTCGTCCACAGCTGCGCCAACCCGTTCATCTACCTCCTGCTGGACCGTTCCTTCCGCGCCCGGGCCCGGCACGGGCTCTGCGGGCGCGTGAGTCGCCGGGTGCGCAGGATCAGCTCGGCCTCCTCGCTGTCCAGGGACGACAGCTTACTGTTCTGGGGCTCGGCCCCGACTGCCAGCTCTACTGCGACCGCCTGGTAGCCTCCCCTGGGGCGACAGACAGAGAGCGCCCGCGGAGCTCTGGAGGGGCCAACCCCTGCCCCCCAGATGCCACCCCTGCACCCCAGAGGCACCTGGGCTCTAGCAGCAGTCCTTTCCAGCCAGCCCTGTCTAGATCACCAGGGACTCCCCCATCGGCTGAACCCGAGCCTGCAGCTGATTTCAGCCCTGATTGAGTGTGTGAGGGTGTAACTGGCTTAATTTTCCCCTTTGCAGGAAAGGCCATAGACAGCCGCAGATGCACAGGTTTGCTTAGCACATGCCAGGGAAGTAGCCTTCCCTTTCGGCACCGTACAGCATAGCTGGGACCAGAATTATCCCATCCAGGCTCCCAAAGGCCCCTCCTGCCTCTGACTATTAAGGCCCAGAGAAACTCCTTCAAGTCACCATCTAGTACTGTCTCAAAGGCGTTCCGAAGATCCGGAGGACTGACTGCCCTGCTCTGGTCGTCTTTGCAGCTGTGTCACCGCGTCCTTAGCCGTCCCAAACTCGGACTTTCATTCTCAAAGACTCATCAGAGACCTAAGGACCGGTCCCAGGGTGAGGTGCCCAATTTGTTCCTTCCCACCTGCTCTCCCAAAGTACCTACCTTGGTGTGTGACCTTCTCCCGTCAGGCATAGCTTCGGGACTCACCGGCAAGCTATCTGGTCTTCCTCTGGTTACCGGGATCTGAAACTTTTCAGTAGGTGCTCAGATTCCTCATCCATCAGCCAAGACCCCAGTTTTTGTGAGTTCAGTCTCCTCAATAAATACTTTTGCTAGCCCTAGTTGACAGCTGTGTCTTTACTTGAGCAGTGCAAGTGAAATGAGTTGTCAGAATGTGGGTCTCACACTCAGACAAAACTCAACCCAGCCAACTAAGGCAGATTTCAGGGCAATGAAGGTTTGTGTGATGTTGGGACTGGAGGGCACCGGTACCTGTCTGGGCACAGTCACCCCCTATAAGGGCAGAGTTGCTTATTTTTACTCTTTTTAAGCACATTATTTAAGCACATCTTGAAAGTCATAGGATGAAAAAAAAAATGAGGAAGATATAGCTCATCTGCCTGCCAGGGGCCATTTCAAAGAGAAGATGTGTCATTTTGAATTTTAAATGTGGACTGGGTTTCCTCCCCCCCACCCCCAAGCTTTGGGAGCCCTTCCTGTACAAATGTTTGGAATTAACTATTTTCAGACTTTGGTTTAGCCTTTGAGGTTTCTGGAAGGCTTAGAAATTAAGTCTTTTATTTAAGAGGATTTGGTCAAGAGACATTTTGGTCAGTGAAGGAATGGGACTCAGTGATGTACTGGTCTTCAGAGCCATGTCTGAGCCAGATCCTCACTCCATCACAGAGTGCCTGCACAGATTGGTGCTTCAAGGGCTAGGTTGGGTCTGAAGACAGCCATTTCTCGGGCTGTTTAACTCGGTCTCCCCTCATCTAGTACTATTGCATTCTCTCTGGCACCTGGGGCTATTGGTTTGGAGTATGTTGAGTATCAGAGCCCACCTTGACCCCATCTAGAAGCTGCTCTGTTGGGTGTGGTGGCCCATGCCTTTAATCTTAGCACTTGAGAGGCAGAGGCAAGTGGATCTCTGTGAGTTCAAGGCCACATAGGGAATTACAGCTGGGGCTACAGGGCTCAAACAAAGAACATCTCTGCATGCCCCCCTGCCCCAGCCCCTATACCCTAAGAGCAGCAATCCTTACAGCCCCCAGGGTCACTTGAGCCAGCAGAATGTATTTCAGACACTTTCAACTTTAGGAGCTCTGTTGTATCATGGTCTTTCCTGTCCTTGCCTGCCTCCTAAAGTAAAGGCTTCAGAGCTTCCAGAACAGAGGCACTGACCTTCAGCAAGTGTGTGTGGTGAGATCTGGGCTTATGCAGCAGGTGCTCCTCTTGACTGTTGGGACCAAGCTGGAGATCAAGCTCCCCTCCAAGTTCTTCTTTGTCTTATCAGCGAAGCTCCCTGAAGATAGACAAACAGAACAGAAGGCTTCTCAAGCCCACAGAACATTTTCATCTTCCTTTCTGCAGTGCTTACTGAGAATCAGCACCTCCCTCCCAGCATACAACTACATACTGTGTGGAGAACTATTGCCTCTCTTTTGGGTACACCACTCAACTGGTCTCCTGTGTTCCTTGTACTCAGCGGAAAATTAGCCCATTTCCCAGTGAGAGAGATGATGCAGGAGCTGACTAATAGGTTACTGGTGGAAGAACAAATTGGTATGCTGGAGAGATGGCTCAGTGATTAAAAGCACTTACTGCTGTTGGAGAAGATCACAGGTTCAGTTCCCAGTCCCCACAATTGGCACTTTACAACTGCCTGTAATTCCAGCTCCAGGAGAATCTGGTCTCCACAGGTACCTGCACTCATGTGTACATGCCCACCCAGACACTCAGACACACACACACACACACACACACACACCACACACACACAATTAAAAATCGGTCCTCACAGGTACCTGCACTCATGTGTACATGCCCACCCAGACACTCAGACACACACACACACACACACAAACACACACACACACACAATTAAAAATAAAACGGCCAGGCATGGTGATACCACACTTCATCTCAGCACTGGGGAAAACAGAAGCCGGCAGATCTTGTGAGTCCAAGGCCACTTGTTACACCAACACGTCCAGCCCATCTGCTTACACGGTGAGACACTTGTCTGAAAAAACAAAATAGCACTGGGCTGTGGTGGCACACGCCTTTCATCCTAGCACTTCGGGAGGCAGAGGCAGGCAGCTTTTTGTGACTTCAAGGCCAACCTAGTGTGTATTAGAGTGAGTTTCAGGACCGCTGGGATTACAGGGAGGACCTGTCTCAAAAAAAGCCCCAGAGGAATAAAATAAAACCAACCATCAAAAATCCCACAATAGGTAAATAAATAAAAATAAAGAAAGCAATTGGTCCATTTTCATCAACAGCTATAAAGATGTTCATATCCCTTGTAATTTTTCACTTCTACCATGCCCATCTAATGCAGTAATGTTACATGGTGGAGTTGGATTGCAGAGTAAGAGAATTTTTTAAAGATTTATATCTTGCAATCCAAAGAAGAAGACGAAGTGTCCAGACCATAGTTGCCTCAGCTTCACGAATATGATACGATATACACACATTTTTAAGATGTCATTTAAAGAAAAATCAGAAATTTTTGATAAGTTACATCGAGGAGCAGAGAGACTCAAGGGTTAAGAGCACTGGCTGCTCTTGAAGACGACCTAGGTTCGATCCCAGCACTCACATGCTGACTAACAACCATCCATAACTCCAGTTCCAGGATATCTGACATCTTTTTCTGACCTTTTCTGGCATTGTGTGACACAGGTGTACTTATATACATGCAGGCAATACAGTCATACACATATTTTAATAAGTTACAATAGAAAGAGTAAAATTACAGAAGTTAAATACTGTCTCACCCTTCAATTCTGAGGATGTAGAATTGTCAGCACTGGTTGTTGAAGGAAAACATTAAATGTCTCCTATTCCTTTGGATCAAAATTATCTTTTGCTCTTTTTTTTATCCCTCAGGTTTTAGACATAGTAACAGATAAGATTTTTTCCCTTGATATTCACTAATAGAATATGAGCTGTTTTATTTCTTTACTATTTGTCTCTCCCATCAAAATGTCAACTCCACAATTACCAGGAATTTTGCCATTTGATTTCATGCTGTTTCCTGTGCCTAGAGCAGTGTGTATATGCTGCATTTCTTTTTTTTTCTTTTTTTTTTTTTTTGGTCTTTTGAGACAGTGGTTATCCCTGTAGCCCCAAGCTGTCCCAGAACTCGCTCGTAGAACCCGGCTGGCCTTGAACTCACAAAGATAGCGCCCCTACCGCTGCCTCCCAAGTGCTAGGATTAAAGGCATGCGCCACCGCGCCCGGCTATGCAAGTGTTTCTTAACTACTGCGGAATGTACCGCCATCAAGACTCAAGACTGTGTCATTGTGTGAGATAAAGAGTGAAAGAAATGACACTGTACTTTATGTGTGTGTGCTACTCGTTCTACTTATTAAAGTACAAAAATTAACGACTCTGTTTAGAAGAGAATTTAATTCAAAACTTTTCATAAGCCATTTTTTTTTTTTTTTTGTCTTTTCTGAGGCAGGGTCCCCTGTCGCTCCTCGGCTGTCCTGGAACCACTCTGTAGACCAGGGTGGGCCTTGAAACTCACCAAGATCCAAATGCCTCTGCCTCACAATGCTAGGATTAAAAGGTAGTGGGCCACCACGCCCGGCTTCATAAGCATTTTTAAGGGCAGTTAGCAATGTTGAAGCTCCCATTGCACAGGGGCTGAAATCAGATGCAGACCTGGTCCCAGAGTGCACAGCCGTCTGCCTGTCCCTGGGCCCCTAGCCCAGCTTCTGAGACTCACATCTTCATCTGAAGGCTAGAGCTGATCATATCTGCTCCCGTCTCACAGATCAAACAGAATGATGTTCTTGAAAGTTCGTTGTAAGTATATTTTAGACAAATATACCCCAGCGGCATGTCCTCAGGACTACCATGTAGTCCAGGCCCAGCTCTTCCTTTCCATGTTGTAAGTTGTAGCAAGACCTTCGGAGCTGCCCTGGAGTTGGCAAGGTCAGTCAGTATGTGGGCTAGGGGTATAACTCAGAGCACTTGCAGATAAAAGGCCCAACAAAAGACAGAGGGAGGGGAAGGGAAGGGAGAGAGGGAGGAAGGAAATAGAAGAGGTAAGAAAAGAGTAGGAAGAAAAAAAGAAAAAAGAAATAGAGAATCCACACCCAGGCAAAGACTGGCACCCAGGCCTGTGTGGTTCTTGATTTGCTCCTTGTGACTAATTCTGACCTTTCTCCTCACCTCCTTGGACCCCATAGGTCTGTGCTCAGGGCACTGTGTGGGAACGTGGGGCCCAGACTGATGAGTGATCTGGGGAGTTCAGAAGGGTGGCAGAGTCTGGGTGCACGTTGGTGGTGTGTGAATTGACTCATCCCCTCCCCACTGGGAGCAGAGGGATCCTGCACACAGTGGGGCATCTTGCTTATTTATCAGGTCTAAGTCCCTGTCCTCCTTGGCTGAGTGGTCTGAAAGAAAGTACTTATAACCCTCCACCCCGACCCCCCCACACACACTTGATGCCTAGACTCAGCAAATGAAGCAAAGGACGGCCCAACCAGGAAACGCTGGTAACTTCAAGGGAGGGAGAAAGGAAAGGGGTGAAATCTCTTTTCCTCTCAGTTATCTTTAAAATCAAAAAGAACTTAATTGAGTCTGTAATTACACCGCCTGAGACTCATATTTACCTACGTCACAAGCCTTTAGATCTACATACATTGTTTTGTCCATTCTATATTGAGGACATCAAGAGCCAGAGATGGGAAGTCACCACCTTAAGATAATAGCAACCTTTATATCTGTGTGGTTTCTATCTTGTGGTTTATAGAAAGCGTGTACACATGTTTTCATTTTTTTATGATCCTGTGACAAGCAGCGACGACTAGCTTTGCTCTATCCCTGAAGACTTTGAGGGTGGGAAAGTGAAGGGAGGACGGGACTGCAGACCGGCTCAGATCCACCCCGTCACCCTCTTGCCTTTCCTGTCCCTGCCACCCTCCCTTGTGACACACAGAGGTACCTTCTCCATTTTGAACCTAGCTCACTCAGGGCAACTCCCCGACCTCTTCTCTCCCTCTCTGATTATTAAAGTAATAAAGATCCTTTGGGGGTTTTGTTTTGTTTTGAGACAGGATCTCAAACTGTGTTGCCCAAGTTGGTCTCAAACCCCTGGGCTCAGATGATTGTCCTTTCAGTCTGTCAGACCACCGCATCCATATTGGGGTTTTTGGTTTGGTTTGGGGGTTTGTTGTTTTTGTTTTTTGTTTGTTGGTTGGGTTTTTTTTTTTTTGGTTGGTTTTGGTTTTTTAGCCTCAGCTGTCCTGGGAACTCACTCTGTAGACCGGCTGGCCTGGAACTCACCGAGATTGCCTGCCTCTGCCTCCTGAGTAATGAGATTAAAGCTGTGCCACCATGCCCCGCCCGAAAACAAACATTTTTAAAAAAAAGCAATCTGAAAGCCGGTAGTGGTGGCACATGCCTATTAATCCTAGCTACTCGGGGAGGCAGAGGCAAGGGGATCTTATGTGACGTTCAAGGCCAGCCCTGGTCTAACGAGTGAGTTCCAGGACAGCTGGGGCTACAGGCGAGACTGTCTCAATAAAAGCACAAAACAAAAAAAAAAAAAAAGCAATTTGAACCAAGGTACTCCCATATATGTGTGGTTTACCTCCTGATGAGTTGTTGGTGAGGGAGGTCCCAGGGGAACCCCAAACAACACAGGCCATTGCAGTTACTCTTGGTTGTCACTACAGCTAGATTTTTTTTGATAAGATCCTATTGCTGAAAGACACTATACACTTGGCCTACAGGAAACTAAAGGAATCAATCTTATCTTTTCTTTTTTTTTTTTTTTTTTTTTTTTTGGTGTTTTTGAGACAGAGTCTCCCTGTAGCCCCAGCTGGCCTGGAACTCACTCTGTAGACTGTGCTGGCCTTGAACTCGTAGAGATCCGCCTGCCTCTGCCTCCCAAGTGATGAGATTAAAGGTGTGTGCCACCATGCCTGGCAAGAAATCAGTCTTGAACTATGCAGGAAACCCTTTCCCTGCTGGCTAGCTTTCATAGTTCTGGAAGATCCTACAAAAGTTTCTGGGGAAGAAAGGACTTCAGTGGCCTCACCCAGTGCTGGATCCTATGGCTGCAGTACCAACCTATGAGGCAAGACATGCCCACTGGTAAGACACTGTATGGGGGTAACCAATTGCTCTCTTCATCAAATATGAAGCTTGTTCCACAGAATCCATGCTTGGGACTGCAAACATGGTAAAAACTCAAGGCTGCAAGGTCATAGGCCCATGGGAACATTTTTCAATGTTTTACTAAATGACCCTGTTTTTAATCTATCTTCTAAATATCTATATTTGTATGCATAGATTTGCATTATTCTGAACCTTGGCCAGAAAAGCTTCTTATCGCAGTAGGAAGTGGTTAATGCAGAGATGCCTAATTGTTCAAAGTGCTGAGAATAAGTGACAACTGAGTGCTCAGCCATAGATGGGGCATCTATATCAATCTTAACCACCAGGGCTCGGGGAACATCGTGGAAGAGGAGGAGGAAGGAATGTAAGCGCTGGGGATGGAAGGAGTGTTGTAAAATGCTCTCCTCCAGTCGTGACACGGCTGTTGCACACAGGAACTCACGGCAGCTGTAGTAACCTACACAAGACCAACACAAGACCAACACAAGATCAAACAGTTAAAAAATCCAGCATGTGGGTGATAGTAACCAAACTTGGGTCCTCTGAAAGAGCATGATGTGCTCTTAACTGCTGAGCAATTTTTCCAGTCTCAAATCTATTTATACACACCCCATAAAGACTGTTATGAATCTGTTTTTCTCAGAAGTCTATATGTAGTCCCTGGCTCAAGATTGGTATTCAGTAAATATATATGTGTGTGTGTGTGTGCCTGCGTGTGTTGCCAGGCATGGTGGTGGATGTGTATGCTTTTAATCCCAGCATTTGGGAGGCAGAGGCAGCTGGATTTCTGTGAGTTTGGGAGGCAGAGGCAGCTGGATTTCTGTGAGTTCAAGACCAGCCTGCTCTACATAGTGAGTTTGAGGCCAGCTGGGGCTACAGGAAGACCCTGTCTCAAAAAGAACAACAACAAAAAAAAGCCAGGTGTGGTGGCTCACACCTTTAATCCCAGCACTCAGGAGGCAGAGGCAGGCAGATCTCTGTGAGTTCAAAGCCAGCCTGGTCTACATAGTGAATTCCAGGACAGCTGGGGCTGCAGGGAAAACCTATCTCAAAAAGACCAAAAAAAAAAAAAAAGACCCCCCCAAAATATATGTAACGTATATGTCCATATGTCTATATAGAAATGCTAGGGCTTGGGGCTGGAGAGATAGCGTAGCAGTTAAGAGCACCCACTGCTCTTGCAGAGGACCCGGGTTCAATCCCCAGCACCCACATGGCGGCTAAGAACCGTCTGTAACTTCCAATTCAGAAGAACATCCAGTTCCAGGGGAATCGAGGACCTCTTCTGACCTCGGGCATTGCAACAACAATGGGTGCAAGACCGTACATGCAGGACAGTACATTCACAGATACAAAGAAAAAAAAAAAAAAAAAAGAAATGTTAGGGCTTAAACAGCGAATTGACCAGAGTCAAGCAAATGAGCTTCCAGAGAAAGTAAGACTGTTTGCTTCTTGTCCACCTGTGCCCCTTTTCTAAGCCTAGGGAAAAATCTGCGAAGAGAGGCGTGGTAAATGTAAGGTGCGATTGGGTGAATGGTGAAAACACACATATAAGATGGACCTCACTTTTGATCAACATATTGATTGAACTACACAGCCCCCCTGCTGGATGGTGGGACCCAGGCTGTGTGGGTTTGGGCACACTGACATTGCAATGGTTTTAGCTGTAAGGAAGCTTGTACTCATAAATTATATTATTGTTAAAAAATGAAAAAAACTGAAGAAAAGATGCAGGAAGTTATGGCAAGTGCAGATGCATAGTGGATGGTGGGGTGTTGTGGGGGAAAGGTAAAGGGAAAATGCCTGAACTGAAATTGGAAAATGATGTATGAAAACACAAAGCATCAATAAAAAAAAAAAAATTAAAAAAAAGAAACTGTGCTAGGCTTAAACCCAGGCAAGTCTTACTCTATTTCATCAAAACTAAGTCTTGGCCCTGCTAATATATTTATACATGTTATAGCCCAGACTGCCTTTCATATCATGGCTGTCCTGCCTTGCGATCTGGAAGGTATTGGGATATGGTGTTGAGCTTCAGGTTTGCCGCTAGATAGTTTGTTTTTGTTACTATCAAAATATAACTGCATTTTGAGGCTGGAGAAATGGCTCAGTGGTTTAGGGCATAGATGCTCTTGCAGTCTTGCAGAAGACCTGGATTCTATTCACACCACCACATGGTAGCTCACAGCGTCCATAACTCCAGATCCAGGACATCTGACACCTTTTTTTTTTTTTTTGTCTATTTTTTAGAGACAGGGTCTCCCTTTAGTCCCAGCTGGCCTGGAGCTCTCTATGTAGACCAGGCTGGCCTTGAACTCACAGAGATCCACCTGCCTCTGCCTCCTAAGTGCTAGGATTAAAGGCATGCGCCACAACGCCCAGCAAGACACTTTCTACTGGCCTCCACAGCACATACATGGTTACATAAATGCAGACAACACTATCATATGGTAAAATAAAAAAAATTTAATAAATAATACCTCTTTTTCCATGGGAGTAAATGCGAATTTGGAAAATGATGTAATGAAATACACAAAGCATCAATAAAAAAAAAATAAAAAGGGGCTGGAGAGATGGCCTAGCGGTTGAGAGCGCCAACCGCTCTTACAGAGGACCCGGGTTCGATCCCCAGCACCCACATGGCTCCAATTCCAGGAGAACTCCAGTTCCAGGGGAATCCGAGACCCTCTTCTGACCTCCGCGGCGATGCACGACACGGGTGCACAGACTTGCATGCAGACAGTACATTCATACACATACAGAAATAAATAATAAAAAAAATAAAATAAAAAGAAAACAGAAAATAAAAAATAAAATGCTACATTTTTCATTTCCTTAAGTAAGACTTGAAAGTTATATTACATTATAATGTAAATGTAACCTTTTTGTGCTGGTTAGTTTTTAGTAAACTTGACACAAATTTGGGTCACCAGAGAGGAAGGACCCTCTATCAGACTGGCCTGCGGACAGGTCTCTGAGCCATTTCCTTAACTGCTAATTGATGGAGGAGAGCCAAGCTCACTGGGGGCGGTGCCATCCCAGGCAGGTGGGTCTGTGCCATATAGAAAAGTAGCTGCAGCCGGGCGTGGTGGTGCTGCCTTTGATCCCAGCACTCAGGAGGCAGAGGCAGGTGGATCTCTGCAAGTTCAAGGCCAGCCTGGTCTACAGAGCGAGTTCCAGGCCAGCTGGGACTAAAGGGAGACCCTGTCTCAAAAAAAGACCCAAAAAAAGAGAGAAGTAGCCGGGCAAGCCAGGGTAAGCAGCGTTCTTCCGTGAACTCTGCTTATGTCTCTGCCTCCTGGATTCTGCCTTGAATTCCTGCCCTGACTTCCCTCAGTGATGAACTGTTACCTGAATGTGTAAGACTAAACCCTTTCTTTTCCAAGTTGGTTTTGGTCAGTATTTTATCATGGCAATAGAAAAACTAGAACATCTTTTAAATTTAACCAAACCACCAATATTTTGCATTCAATTTTAGATAAGGTTTCCTATAGCCCAGACTAGCCTTCAATTCATGATCCTCCTGCCTCAGCCGCTGGAATGCTGGGATCCCAGGTCTGTGGCACTATGCCCAGCTACTTTTCCAATCGTTTCTCATATAATTTTACCCAATAATTCAGTGATTAGCAACCTTGCACAAAATTCTTTATGCCCAGGAGTCAGGCTGAGGCAGGAGGATCATATCCCAAACTGGAAAAATTCCTAGACATTATTAATTTCTTTTTCTTAAATTTTATTCATTTTTTGTGTATGAGTGTACTGTCTGCATGTAGGTTTGTGCACCTGTGTCATGCAATGCCGCGGAGGTCAGAAGAGGGCATCAGATTCCTCTGGAACTGGAGTTAAAGACAGTTCTC
>VZQC01012659.1:5494844-5612756 GCA_009823505.1 Rhizomys pruinosus
ATTTTATTTATTTCCGTATGTGTATGTATTGTCTGCATGCAAGTCTGTGCACCCATGACGTGCAACGCCGCGGAGGTCAGAAGAGGGTGTCGGACTCCCCTGGAACTGGAGTTCTCCTGGAATTGGAGTTTCAGACGGCTCTCGGCCGCCATGTGGGTGCTGGGGATCGAACCTGGGTCCTCTGCAAGAGCAGTCGGCGCTCTTAACCGCTAGGCCATCTCTCCAGCCCTATTTTTTATGTGTATGAATGTACTGTCTGCAGGTAGATTGGTGCCTCCATGTCGTGCAATGCCAAGGAGGTCAGAAGAGGGCGTCGGATTCCCTTGGAACTAGAGTTAAATAAAGATGGTTCTCAGCCGCCATGTGGGTGCTGGGGATTGAACCTGGGTCCTATGCAAGAGCAGCCGGTGCTCTTAACCGCTAGGTCATCTCTCTAGCCCTGAAGTTGATTCCTTTTAACAGGAAGAAGCCATTGATGGTCATAGGCAATCGCCTTTTGCAGTCTCTAGGAATTAATTTAGACAACACTTATCATTGGCTGCTAAAACCATCAGGTGAGAGCTCAGGGAGGAGCAGAGCCAGGGGCAGATGCCCTAGACTATTTCCCAGTGACGCAGAAGAAACACGATATGATGACAGACAGAGCAGTTGTCACCACCTGAACTATCTGCTCTGCTCAGCACCACTGTGCAAGGGATCAGCCAGATGTGCCCGTGTGCCTCCACGTGATGAGTGGGACCTCCCATGAGGTACTCTTCCTCAAAATGACAAACCTGAATATATGCAAGCATTTGGTGAAGACTTACAGGAAATGTGGGGCTTAGAAGCAATGAAATGGCACGAGCAGATACAATATAGAATCTAGGACATTTCAAAGGATCAATGGACCTGATTTCTTCAAGTCACTATTGTGGACGATCACAGTAACTTTTTTGTTCACAGTATAAGGGATCAAAACCCATGGCCTTGTGTATGTTAGCAAATGATCCAATCACTCACATTCGTTAAAAACATGCCAGGCACCTTTCAGGACTATAGAGTTAAGCGCCAAATAAGTTAACCTTACTTGGATACAAACAAAATAACATCAAAGCTAGTATGGAGGACAGTGACATTGCTCAGCAGAGAAAGGCCCTTACTGCCAAGCCCAATGGCCTGAGTTGGGACCCACATGGTAAAAGGAGAGAACCAACTCCCACAAGTTGTCCTCTGACCTCCGCATATGCCAATGGCATGTCACCTCCCCCAACAAAGTGAATGAATAAATGAATGAATGAATGAATGAACAAATAGACAGAAGATGGCATGGGCAAAGTGAGTTCAGAGCAAGCCTGGGAAATTCAGGGAAACCCTGTTTCGAAATAAGCAAAAGGCAGGGGTGGAGAGATGGCTCAGTGGTTAAGAGCACCAACTGTTCTTGCAGAGGACCCAGGTTCGATTCCCAGCACCCACATGGCGGTTAAGAACCGCTTTCAACTCCAGTTCCAGGGGAATCTGACACCCTCTTCTGACACGGGTGCACCAACCTGCATGCAGACAGTATACTCATATGCATAAAAAGTAATAAATAAGATTTTTTAAAAAAACAGAAAGAGGGTCTGGAGAGATGGCTCAGCGCTTAAGAGCACTGACTGCTCTTGCAGAGGACCCAGGTTCGATTCCCAGCACCCATATGGTGGCTAAAATCCATCTTTAGTGCTGGGCGTAGTGGTGCACACCTTTAATCCCAACACTCAGGAGGCAGAGGCAGGTGGATCTTTGTGAGTTTAAGGCCAGCTTGGTCTACAGAGTGAGCTCCAGGTCAGCTGAGACTAAAAGGGAGACCCTGTCTCAAAAAGATCAAAAAAAGAGAGGCATACAGAACACCAGGTAAACAGGCCCAGAAAAGAAGTTTCCCACGTCATATGATAGTCAAAACATTAATAATTAATAAATGTACAGAACAAAGAAAAGATATTGAAAGCTGTGAGAGAGAAAGATGCATCACATACAGAGGCAGGCCATCAGAAGAGCAGCTGACTTTTCAATGGGGATCCGAAAGCCAGAAAGGCATGGGACCAAGTCATGCAAGTGATGAAAGAACAGATTCCAGCTCAGACTACTGCACCCAGTAAAACTACCAGTTATAATTGAAAGAAAAAACAANTTAAGCCTGTGGCTGGGGCTATAGCTCAGTTGGTAGAGTGCTCGTCCAGCATGCACAGACCCTGGGTTTGATCCCCAGCACTGTATAAACCGGACATGGTGGCTCATGCCTGTAATCAGGCACTGAGGAGGTGGAAGCAGGAAAATCAGAACTAAAGGTCACCCTTGTTTACACAGTAAGTTCAGGGCTAGCCTGGGCTACATCAGATCTTGTCTCAAAAAAAAAAATTGCTGAGTCTAGGTGATGTGGTAGAGGGGAGTTCATTGGATAAAATGACATCCCACTGTGCCCAATCTCTCCACCAGCCGCTTCCTCCTAGAACTCTTCAGTGCCTGTGTTTACGAACAAATAAACACAAATGCATTGACCTAAATGAACTTTCAGAGGAGTAGGGTCAGAGCTCAGAGAAGAATGAAAGAGGAAATCACACATGACCTGTTTCCACTCAACAGCCATCATCCGACTTCAGTGAAAACCCTCCTTCCTTCCACACACACTCATTTCTCATGGTGTTGATACCTTAAGAGAGGCCAAAGATGTGAAGCACTAATTCGTTTCTGATTGACCAAACCGCACCCTGGCTCAGATCAAACACAGGAGGGGGCTGGCCTTTTGAAGCAACTCATTGCTAAGCCACAGGAAGTGGAATTTGGTCACTGGCAGCAGGTTTAAATTTTCAAAAATATAACTATGCAGAAATCTAGTTATTGTTTTTCCTGGAGGTTAGATGTGAAGAAGAAAATGCTGCTTCTTTTTTTTTTAAGACTAAAAATGTGAGAAAACCTCTTTTAAAAAAATCACTACTGGGCTGGAGAGATGGCTCAGTGGTTAAGAGCACCGAGTGCTCTTGCAGAGGACCCGGGTTCGATTCCCAGCGCCCACATGGCTGCTGGCTAAGAACTGTCTTTAACTCCAGTTCCAGGGGATTCCAATGCCCTCTTCTGACCTCTGCAGCATTGCGAGACATGGGTGCACCAACCTACATGCAGACAACACACTCATACACATAATAAATAAATAAGTAAATAAATAAATAAATATTTTTTTTAAATGACTACCAGCTCCACATGGGGTTTTAGTTCCACAGGGTCATCCCAGGCAGGGAGTTCCGCCATGCCTATTTTACAAAGGAAGAGTCTGAGGTTCTATGACTCTTAGGCATAATTTTTGGTAGTGTTGGAGATCAAACTCAGAGTTTTATGCAGGCTAGGCAGGTGCTCTACCACTGAGCTACCCACCTAGCCCCAAATATATTTTTTTTTCTTTTCGAGATAGATTCTCCCTGTAGCCCCAGCTGTCCTGGAACTCACTCTGTAGACCAGGCTGGCCTTACACTCACAAAGATCTGCCTGCCTCTGCCTCCCAAGTACTAGGATTAAAGGTGTGTGTCACTACACCCAGCCCAAATACATATTTTTAATGTCTTGCCTAAATTATATACCTGAGCCACTTAAAAATCTTAAAGGGTCAAATGACTGACAGCACCAAGTGGATTAGCCACTATCTTAGAGGCCATTTCCAGCCCCAGACCTGTGTAGAGTCCAATGGTTACTAGCAGTGTTAAATACAAATTACAACAAAAGTCAACTCCAGATGGATCAAAGACCTCAACGTGAAACCCCAAACTCTGAAGGCAATAGAAGAAAAAGTTGGCAGCAGACTACAAGACATAGGCATAGGAAAAGACTTCCTAAATCAGACAGCAGCTGCCCAAGAATTAAGGTGGACAATTGACAAATGGGACCTC
The DNA here is from genome assembly GCA_009823505.1 of Rhizomys pruinosus. NCBI lineage: Eukaryota > Metazoa > Chordata > Mammalia > Rodentia > Spalacidae > Rhizomys > Rhizomys pruinosus. Next base: position 5,498,738 of record VZQC01012659.1, read on the forward strand.
ATTAAACTCAAAAGCTTCTGTACATCAAAATAAACAATCAAGGAAGTAAAGAGAAATCCCACAGAGTGGGAGGAAACGTTCACCACAGAAACATCTGACAAAGCACTGATTTCCAGAATATATAAACTACTCAAAAAACAAAGAAGAAAGAAAACAAATGACCCACTCAATAGATGGAGCAAAGAGCTGAACAGAGACTTCACAGTGAGGAATTAGAGATGGCTGAGAAACACCTTAAGAAGTGTTCAACATCACTAATCATTAATGCAATGCAAATCAAATCCACTTTAAGATATCATCTTATAAGCTGGGCGCAGTGGCGCACACCTTTAATCCTAGCACTTGGGAGGCAGAGGCAGGTGGATCTTTGTGAGTTCAAGGCCAGCCTGGTCTACAGAGTGAGTTCCAGGACAGCTGGGCTACAGGGAGACCCTGTCTCGAAAAGACAGAAAAAAAAAAAAAAAAAAAGAAGATATCATTTATACTCCAATAGACTGGCTAGGAATCAAGAAAACAAATGATACAAGTGCTAGGAGAGGTTGTGGAGTCCGGGGAGGAAGATTGGGGAACCTCTCCACTGCTGGGTGGGAATGTAAACGTCGTACAGCCACTATGGAAGCAGTTGTGGAGAGATACAGAGGGTCAAGACCATGGGAGAACAGACTTGGAATGGCAACTTGCCCACCCGACCCAAGCCCATACCGACTCCTGGCATATACGACTCAAGACTCACCCACCGCAGAGAATACATGCAAGGCCATGTTTAGTTTCAGCTCTCTTCAGCAATAGCAAGAGCTGGACCAACCCAAATGCCCTCACTGAACTGATGAGTGGATAGAGAAAATGTGGTAAATCTACACAATTGAGTTCTATGTAGCAGTAGAAAGATGACATCATTGAGCTTTGCAGGAAAATGGCTGGAGCTAGAGGACATCATGCTGAGTGAAGTAACACAGTCCCAGAAAAACAAACGACGAATGGTATCCCTCATCTGTGGATGCTAGTGCCAATTACCTAGTTGTAAGTATTTCTTGTGCATGGCCCCTTGAGCTTTTGTCCAAAGCAGTTGGGAGTGATGCATATTGGAAACAACAACTACAACAGAAAGGACTATATCAAAGAACTGACTGAAACAGTGAACTTCTGCTCAAAACAGTCAACTTCCACATGGAAAATATTGAGAAAGACTGAGAAAGAGATGAAAAGCATATTTGGCAGAATACATGAGCTCTGGTGGGGTGGGGGGATGGGGGGACATGGGTCTAGATTTGATAAAAAATATATATAAATTAATTAATTAAAAAAATACAAATTACAGAAGACTGTTGTCTGGGCTTAGCTCCTATGCTGGCTGAACAAACCACCCTAAATGGAGTCACTCACTAAAGTTGAGTGACATGAAGCCAAAACTAAGTTGTTCACATGGCCTGAGACATCAGGAGGTAGCGTCAGGAGCTAAGTCCTCCAACAGGGCAGTTTTTCTGGCAAGATAAGGACGTTCCACAGAGTTGCCCCTTGCAGAGTAACCTGATGGCAACCGGTCACTTTCCGCCCTTTCTGGGCTCTTCAACCTCTCTGCTGTGTCTCCTGCTCCGCTTATCAGAAGTCTAGGTAAGAAATCTAGGTAAGCCTAGACTTTTAGTCTTCCCCAGTCATGAGCTACACTTGAAACCTAGTAGATCCTTAACTAAATGTGCTGTATTTTGTCTCTTGAAACTGGTCTAGTAAAAGGCCTAGCCCCGAGTTAGAGCAAGACACACACACACACACACACACACACACACACACACACCCCTGCCAAGGGATGGTCTTTGGCCTGCAGCTCTGACTGAACCTTTGTTCCTACATCTGTAGGTCTGTCCCCTGGCCTGGGACTAACTCTCTACCTTACTCCACTGCCAGGGAGGAAACAGGCAGGACCCGATGGGCGGAGTCTCTAGGTTGTACTTGACTTCAAGCAAATGGCCTGGAGGGCTTGAGGCAGAGCATCCTGAGAGCCCTGGCTTCTCTCTGGATGTGGTCTCAGGATAATGTCTATTTCCCCACTACAACATTTGACTATCTTTGTTCTTAACATAATTTACTTTTCCCTTAAAGTTTCAAATCATCTTTGGGTCTCCAGGAACAAAAGAATGGCAGAATCCTTAGGGCGTGGGGAAGTGTGATCTCCAAGGGGATGGAAGGTGGGGCCTAGGCTCCATAGGGAGAGAGGGGTTAGGCTTTACTCTCCTGGGAGAAGTGGTCCAAGTCTCTATCAGCAGAGACACAGGAAGCAAGAGACGCAGGAACAGAGAGCTTCAGCCCCTCCATGTTGCTTCTACCTTCAGAGTTGTTCCAGACACACAAAAGATCAGTGATCTGGACCTGGTGCCAACAGGACCAGTGGCAATTGTCACCCCCTGGTGGGCTCTCCCAGAAGAACAAGCTGTAGCTTGTTTAAGTAGGGACACAAGGAAGCATGTCAGTGAGCAGTGGTCTACCCACAACCCTAAGGACACCTGTCTGTGGGCTCTGAAGTCTTATAGACAATCGGAGGGTCAGGAGAGAGGGAGAGAGAGAAGGAAGAAGAGAGAGAAGAGGAAGCAGACAGGGGAAGGAAAAATCATGAGAAGAAAGACGTGGGGAGGATTCTAGCCTTCTGGAGTGGTTTTGGGAACATCTTGAAACCAGCCCAGAACCAATGGCCAGCAGGTGCTGGTGTGTCCTAGGGGAGTGACCCACCTCATGCAAGTCTGAGTATGGAGCACGGGATGGCCCTGCCGTGTCCTCTAAGCAGCTTTCAGACTGTGTCCTGGGCCCAGTTTTAGTTTTCTTCCCTGTGGCAGCCAGGTGAGGCCCTGACCAAGCCTGGCCAGCAGGTGCTGGTGTGTCCTAGGGGAGTGACCCACCTCATGCAAGTCTGAGTATGGAGCACGGGATGGCCCTGCCGTGTCCTCTAAGCAGCTTTCAGACTGTGTCCTGGGCCCAGTTTTAGTTTTCTTCCCTGCGGCAGCCAGGTGAGGCCCTGACCAAGCCATAAGTCTGCTCTAGGCAATTCACGGAGTTACTCACCCACAGCTTGGACATCGAGGGTTCTAGTCATAGATGTAGAGGCCTCCAGGCAGTGCTCCTGCTGTACCCAGCTGCAGGATGTGGTCAGCGAGAGGAAGCAGGCCTTAGCCCAGTCATTCTGGGGTTTCCAGAGAGCTCCTTGCCCAGACATTCACAGAACAGTCTGGGTGGCTAAGCATGGCTGCCCTCTCCTCGTCTGGCCTTAGAGCCAGGAAGAGATGATGTGAGGTGAACCCCTTCCTGTGCCAAGCTGAGTGAGATGGGAGAGCTGGGTTAGGACAGCTACCGCAGAGCAGGGCAGGGGGAGGAGGATCTGTTGATCTCCTGGTGCTGTGTGAATGCTGGCTGTCAGAGGGCTACAAGACCTCACTCTGCCTGTTTCCTCCCTGTGGGCAAGAAGTAGTTTCCTTACTGTCCTTCTAGAAGACTCATCTAATAGAGGAGAGCCCTTATCCCTTAGGCCAAGCTAGGAAGAAGAGAAAGTAGGACTTCACCTCCTTCCCCAATGCCATAGCTGTGCCCACGCCAGCCAGTCAGGGCTTGAGTTTCTGCTTCCAAAACTCCTGCTTCTCCAGCCCCAGCTTTCCATGCTCAGGACTCCTGCTTCTAGGCTCCCAAGGCCTCTGAGGAGAGACGGACAGCAGTACAGCTCCAGCCTAAGGGGTGTACATTTGGTTCAACTGCTTCAAGTTTTTAGCAAAATTATAAAACATATCCAAACCAATTTTTTTTTCATGAAAATTTACATTTCCAGCTTTTATTTTAAAACAGAGCATTTTCAGAGGGGCATAGTGGCACACACCTTTAATCTCAGCACTTGGGAGGCAGAGGCAGGTGGATCTCTATGAGTTCAAGGTCACCCAGGTCTACACAGTGAGTTACAGGACAGCTGGGACTACACGGAGGCCCTGTCTCCACACACTTACAAAAAAAAAAAAAAGACCAAAAGAGAGAGAGACAGAGAGACAGAGAATTTTCTTGTGGTAACATTTGCAGCGACTGGCCGCTTAAGATATCCTGCATTTTCTAGTTTGCATATGCCTCCCCACCCCTATGCTCTTTTGAGGGCTCATGTCTTCTCCCATCTCTGAATTCAAACCAAAGCCAAGTTGTTTTTTTTTAAAGCCAATGTTTTATTGAAGCTCTGTGCATTTCATACAAAATTACATTACAAATCAAATCTAGACCCGTGCCCCCCCATCCCCCACCCCAACAGAGTTCATGTATTCCGCCAAACATGTTTTTCATCTTTTTCTCAGTCTCTCTCAGAATTCTCGATATAGAAGTTTACTGTTTCGAGCAGTTCACTGTTTCATGCAGTCTTTTCTGTTGTTGCTGTTGTTATTCCTTCCAATATCCACCACTCCAAAATATGCACATATGCATGCCACATATATCATAGGTTTTTAGCATTTTCAGCTTATGATTTTTTTTTATTAGGCTGAAAGATTTCATGTTTGAAGGCTCCTCCTTGGCAAGCCAAAACCACCATCAGTTCTGCCCTTGTGCTCCACACTGGGGTTTTCCCTTCCCATGGTCACCAAATGAGGTCCAGTAAGCACCACGTCCTGTCTTGATCTTCCTGTACTGGTCTCCATGGTACAGCCTGGGTAGTCCAACAATGGCAGTCTGTATTCTGAAGAGGCTGAAACCCCAGTAGTAGCTCAGTCCACAAGCTGGATGTCTCAGCAGTCCCCATCTGGGACTGAAGGTTTAGAGGATTCTTGGAGAGACATGAGTCTTCAGTCCATATTGGAAGGTTGAAAAGTTGTGGATGGCAAAAGCAGTGGCAGCCACAGGGTAGCTGCACTTGCCAGTAAGACAGGCAAAACAACTGTACTCTTTTGTCTTTTTACTAAGATCTGGTTTTATACCTGAAGTACAATTTCTTAGGACTTATTATTTATTTATTTCTGGTTATACTTTCCTTTTGGATGTTTAAGGCCACACAGTTAGCCCAGATTAACCAAGGTTTTTGTTTTCTCAAGGTCAGTTGAGGATCTGGTCCTCAGGGGTCACTCATGTTTTTTTTTGGGGGGGGGGATCCCCTGGCTCCTTTTGCAAAGTCAAGTTTGAGTTGCAGAGCTGTAAACACAAGACAATGATGCTTGAGTACCTGGATTCTTATTCCTTACATTTTTCACTTTTTCCTTTACCTAGCATGATGGTTTGGGTAAGAAATGTTCCCCACAGACTCCATGTGCTTTGGACGCTTGGCAGTTGGTGTGCTCCTCACCGGAGGAACTGGGGCTGGGCTTTAAAGTTCCGGGCCCACTCTGAGCTCGTTCTCTCTGCTTTCTGCCTATGCTGGAAGATGTGAGCTCTCCGTTTATTGCTCCAACTTCCTCTGCTGCCACGAGTCCCCACTTAAGCCAAATAAGCTCTTCCTCTATAAGTTGTCTTGGTCATGACATTTGATCACAACAATAGAAAAGTTACTAATACACCTAGTCAGTCCCTTTGGTATCTGAATGTTTTCAACCACTGTAGGACAATGGAAACAACCAGAAAGATCTGCCTTCAAGGGGCCGGTCAGATGCCTCAGTGGTTAAGAGCACCCAGTGCTCTTGAAGAGGACCCAGGTTCAGTTCCCAGCATCTACCTGATGGCTCACAAACACCTGTACCTGGTCCAGTTCCATCCATAGCCATTGCATGACATGGGTGTACTTACATATATGCAAGCAAAACACTCATAAATAAATAAATTTTACAAATTATCTTCAAGTGCTAAACCAACTTATTGACAAGTTGATGCTTCTGGGCCTCATTTTCCTCATCTGCAAGTGATGACAATAGTAGTGATACAATCGTCAGTCTAAGACGACTGTGGTGGCGCACGCCTTTAATCCCATCACTTGGGAGGCAGAGGCAGGCGGATCTCTGTGAGTTCAAGGCCAGCCTAGTGTATATAGTGAGTTCCGAGACAGATGGAAGTACAGGGGGACCCTGTCTCAAAACAAAACAAAGCGTCTAAAAAATTAAGCTGGGAGGGGAGCTGGAGAGAGGGCTCAGCAGTTAGAGCACCAGTTGTGTTTGTGGAGGACCTGCACGGCAGGTAACCATCCTTAACTCCAGTTCCAGGGAATCTAATGACTTCAAAGGGATCACATGACACAGGTGCACTTACACACATACAGGCAGTAAACTCATACACATAAAATAAAGTAATAAAATATTTTTTAAAAATCAAGTGTCATTCTATAAACCCAAGTTTGCAAATACTGCTTCAGTGGTTAGTCTTGGTAGTCAAGTTGACAGGGGTTAAATTCCCCATGGAAACAAATCTCCTGAAAGGTCTGTGAGGTATTTTCTACATTGTATTTATTTATTTATTTATTTATTTGTCTTTTTGAGACAGAGTATCCCTGAAGCTCCAGCTGTCCTGGAACTCACTCTGTAGACCAGCCTAGCCTTGAAGTCACAGTGATCCTCCTTCCTCTGCCTCCCAAGTGCTAGGATTAAAAGCATGCACTTCCGGGCGTGGTGGTGCACGCCTTTAATCCTAGCACTCGGGAGGCAGAGGCAGGCGGATCTTTGTGAGGTCAAGGCCAGCCTGGTCTACAGAGTGAGTTCCAGGACAGCTGGGGCTACAGGGAGACCCTGTCTGTCTCAAACAGAACAAAAAAAAAAAAAATATATATATATATATATATATATACATATATATATATACATATATATATATAATATATATTTATTATATATTATGTTAAATACTGCATTTATTCCAGGAAATGCAATCTCTCTCAGGTGAATCCATGGGCCACCAGCCATCCTGAGGCCCGTGGAAAGCGCGCTTCTGAGAGGTGGAAAGAGCCTTTTATAAGGGGAGGAGGGGAATGGTAACTTATTGGAATCTGGCCAATTAAACCAGGCCAGGGGCTTCAGACCTGGAGGTGGGTCTTAGGTCCAGAGGTCTCATGGAATCTGGCCTGACTGGAAAAGAAAGGAGGGTCTTTCCGGTCTAATGCCATTTTGGCTTTTTGCCCCGAGCCAGACCTAACAGTTAGGAGCGCACATCTTAGTTGCTCTGGCCTTCTGGGGTGACACCACATGGGGTCTCTTAGACGGAGATGATTATCAGAATCTAGTGGATCAGGAAAGCTGGAGTTCGAGGCTGCAGCTCCCATCTCTGCTACGGTTCTGTACTTCTTGAGGGCGCTGTCGTGATGTGGGGCTTCAGGCACCGTTCTCCTTCCTATTCCCAGTCACCTCGGCACTTTCCTGGTCCTAGGTGTCCCTGCTCTACCCATCAGAGCAGATGGCATCGTCTCAGCAGGCCCAGGGTTGGAGCCTTCAGAAAAATTCCAATTTTCATCCAGAGGACAGGTAGAGGTGAATAGGGTAGTAATATGTTAGTTTTCTTGTTGCTATGATAAAATATTGTTCTCAGCTCTTTGTTTGTTGTTGTTGTTGTTGTTTGAGACAGGGTCTCCCTGTAGCTCACTGCCCTGGAACTTACTACACAAACCAGCCTAGCCTTGACCTCACAGAGAATTGCCTGCCTCCCATGTGCTGGTATTAAATGTGTGTGCCTCCATGCTGGATGTTAGCTTTTCTTTTTTTAATTTTTTTGTATTTATTATTTTTTTGTGTATGAATGTACTGTCTGCATGTAGGTGTGGTGCACCCCTGGCGTGCAATGCTCGCGGAGGTCAGAAGAGGGTTCAGTTCCCTGGAACTGGAGTTTACAGACGTGTTCTCAGCCGCCATGTGGGTGCTGGGGATCAAACCAGGGTCTTCGCAAGAGCAGTCGGCGCTCTTAACCACTGACATCTGTCCAGCCCCTAGCTTTTCTCTTTTTTAATTCAGTTCAGGACTCCAGCTCATAGAACAGTGTCACCCACATTGAGGGTGCTGTGTTAACCTAATCTAGGAACTCCGACACAGATGTGCCCAGAGTTTTGATCCTGGATGATCCTAGATCCTGCCAAGTGGACAATATCGCAGGTCTGCCGCTCGCCAACTCAAACCTCAAATATACCATCTTCAAGCCACGATTCCCTACCTTTTGTGCCCATAAGCTCACGGTCATCTAATAATGAAAATGGTATTTAATCTAATTTCAAAAGCACTCATAGCCTTTTTCAATTCCAGCACTGTTTAAAAGTTCAAGTCTTGCCAGGCAATGTGGTGCACGCCTTTAACCCTAGCACTTGGAGGCACAGGCAGGCTGACTCTCTATGGGTTCAAGCGCCAGCCTAATCTACAGAGCAAGTTCCAGGCCAGCTGAGACTAAAGGGAGGACCCTGTCTCAAAAAGACCAGAAAAAAAAAAGTTCAAGTCTCTCCTATATTCAAGAAAATACCTTAAAGTTGAGCTCCTATAAAATAAATAGTAAGTTATATACTTCCAAAATAGTTGTATGGAATAAACATTCTCATTTCTATAGTGAGAAATGGGGTCATAGCAAGGAATGAGGGATCGAAGCAAGATCAAAATCCAGCAGGGCAAACGTCCACTCCTGTAGCCACGTGTCCAGCATCTTGGGCTTCTGGTGGAATCACTAGACTCCAAGGGACTTCCTCTCCATCTCTGCCACCTACGGCATGTACGCTGGGCTGTCTCTGCTCCATGCCTACAGCCTTCCTAGACAGATGTTCCATGGTCTTGACATCTTTACCTTCCTAGTGTCTCCACTGCAACTTGGGCTTCACCTTCCCAGCTTCACACAGAGGCTTCTCGGTTCACCTTGCAGGGACTAGTTCACCACACAGTGCCTGGCTTGACTGGCTTTTAGGGACTTTGACGTGGGCCTCCATGAGGTCGGAAGTCTTGCATCTTTAATGTGTGCTAAAGCAGGACCATGTGGACAATGTCGCCAAGCTCTGCCAGCTCCCAAAGCAGCCAGTCCCCACTCTGGAACCTCAGGGCCACTGGCCTTTGTGTGTTGATGTTGAGAAAACACTTCAGAGGCAATTGTTCTTGAGCAAGAAACTCCTTCAGTGGCATTCTCAGTGCAAACACTCTTCTTTCAAGTTAATTTGCATTTTCACAAGTTGGAGCCTGCGGTGGGTGGGGTCTTATTCTCCCAACATTTCCCATTGTCCCAATGATGGGCAGGAGGTTTTTTGTTTGTTTGTTTGTTTTGTTTGAGACACGGTCTCACTTTGTAGACCAGGCTGGCCTCACTCAGAGATCCATCTGTCTCTGCTTGGAGTACTGAAATTAAATTCAAGGTGTGTGCAACTACGCCCAATAGGAGATTCGTTTTTAATATGTGCTGATCTCTTTAACAATTACAGCTTTCCCAACACTTCTTGTTGAAAACTTTACACTTGCTCCCAAACGTTTCCTTATTAAACTTGACATTTTCCAGTTTTCTGTTCTTTCTTACTGCCGGCCTGAATAAAAGCGTAAGCAGCCTGAACCAGGTGCAGGCCACAGCCTGAATGCTTCCTGTCTTGACATTTCTTCTATCAAACACATTAGTCCATTACTTTTTTTTTTAATTTTATTTATTTCTGTATGTGTATGATCGTACTGTCTGCATGCAGGTCTGTGCATCCGTGTCGTGCAATGCCGTGGACGTCAGAAGAGAGGCGTCAGATTCCCCTGGAACTGGAGTTCTGGAATTGGAGTTTTCAGACGGTTTTTCGGCCACCATGTGGATGCTGGGGAATCGAACCCGGGTCCTCTGCAAGAGCGGTCAGCACTCTTAACCGCTAGGCCATCTCTCCAGCCCAGTCCATTACTTTTGAATGCAGCCTCAATCATGTTCCCAAGACATGGGCAGAATGAAGCCACATTCCTTGCCAGAATATAAGTCCAGTGGCCTGTAACCCAGTTCCTGACAGAGTCCTTGTTCTTTGAGCTCTCAGCTGGGTTTCCACTGTCCACAAACCTCTCAGTCTTCTAAACTCTCTCCACAGTGATCATTAAGCTTACAGCTTTCTCTCTCTAGGGCTCCTTTAGTTTACAGCTTCAAACTCTTCCACATTCCTCTCACAAACCAGTTCCAAAAGCCTACAAACCACATGGTCAAGGTTAGCTCAATTTTTTTTTGGTATCAGTTTTCAGTATCAATTACTTTTCTAGTTGTTATGACAAATACCTGACAAAAGAAAGCAATTTGGCCAGATGCCCATCCCAGGACCTGGGGCAGAGAAGCAGGAGGATCTCTGCGAGTCTGACATCAGCCTGGTCTACACTGCCAGTTTTCAAGGTCGGAGACCCTGTCAAAAATAAACACCTGAAAAGAAAGAAAGATTAAGGAAGGAATTATTATTTTAGCTAAGAATTTTGGGGGAGGTACGGAGGCTGGGGTATGAGGCAGACTGGTCACATTGCAACCACAATCAGGAGGCAGAGAATAATGGATGCTGGTGCTGTGCTAGCTTTCTCTTTTTCTTTTTCCTTTCTTTCTTTCATAGCCCCAGCTGGCCTGGAACATCAGAGATCTGCTTGCCTTGCCTCTGCTTCTGCCTGCCTCTGCCTCCAGAGTGCTAGGCTAGGATTAAAGGTGTGCGCCACCATGGCCAGTTCAAGAGCAGTTCTTAGCTGCCCATGTGGGTGCTGGGAATCAAACCCGGTCCTCTGCAAGAGCAGTCGGTTGCCTTATCTGCTGAGCCTCTCTCCAGCCCAAGCTTCTCTTTTCTATCTGTCCCAGAGCCCAGCCCATGGTACCACCTATATTTAGGGTAGATCTTTCCACCTTAATCCAGTCTAGAAACTTCCTCACAGATGTGTTCAGAAGTTTATCTCTTGTCAAGCTGACGACCAGACCAGTATTAACGATCACGAAGAACAAGTACTCTCACAGGTACTCTCTGACCAGCCCTTAAACTCCCAACATTTTCTCTCTTGACTCTTTTCATTTTGACATTTTCTCCCGCTATCTTACTGGGGCACCCCGATATCTTACTGGGGCACCCAAGCCCTTTTCACCAACCTTTCTTGGGCTCCAGTCAGACTGTTCACTGGATATTATCATCAATATTCTAAAAAGCAATGTTGTTTTTTTTTTTTTTTTAAAGCATTGCATGCTCTTTTTTATTTTTTATTTTTATTTTTATTTATTTCTGTGTGTGTATCAATGTACTGTCTGCATGGCAGGTTTGTGCACCGTGTCGTGCAATGCCGCGGAGGTCAGAAGAGGGTGTCGGATTCCCCTGGAACTGGAGTTCTCCTGGAATTGGGAGTTTCAGACGGTTTTCAGCCGCCATGTGGGTGCCTGGGGATCGACCCAGGTCCTCTGCAAGAGCAGTCGGGCTTCTTAACCGCTAGGCCATCTCTTCAGCCCCGCAGATGTTGTTTAAACTGAGCTCTCAAGCCAGAACATGGGAATCCCCAGCCCTCCCTCCTCCTCATTGCTTGCTAACGTCAATTATGATTCAGGCTGGGTCCTTCTGCACAGCTCTTGACTGGCTCACGTCCACCCCCACTGCCAAACCTAGGCTCAGACCCCAGGCCCCTTTCCTAGGTCACTGCCTCCCCAGGCTTCATTCCTAGGCTTTCCCCTGGAACACCCAAAGTCATCTGCTAAAGGTTGTCTACGCCCATTCTGTTCACTTTATCTTCTGGAAAGTGAAGATTATTTCATGTCAGCTTTGTTAGACTACAGAACCCAGGACAATGGGTCACACATTAGTCTAGGTATTGTGGTGAAGGTATTTTATTTGGATGAATAAAAGTGGATAGGAGCAAAGATTTACCTTCATGGGTGGGGGACTAATTCAATAAGCAGAAGGCCTTCATGGGACAAATGCCAGTAGGCTGCTAATGAATGCTGACTGCAGCTCTCCATGGATTTCCATGGGGCATGCCTGGGAGTCTGCAACTTGCCAGCTTCCACAATCTCCTGACCCCCTCCCTCTCCAATCCCACTGGGTCTGTCACCCCTAAGAATCTTCTCTAGTACAAGCAGCTCACTTACTAGGAAAAAAGCACCTGGAGTTGGAGAGGTGGCTAAGCAGTTAAGAGCACTGGCCACTCTTGCAGAAGACCTGGGTTCTGTTCCCAGCACCCACACAGCGGCTACCAACCATTTGTAACTTCGGTTCCAGGGGATTTGACGTCACTCTTCTGACCTCTGTGGGCATTGCATGATACAGGTGCACTTACATCAATGCAGGCCATACACTCATACACGAAAATAAAAATAATTTAAAAAAGTACTTTTGAAGGGGCTGGAGAGATGGCCTAGCGGTTAAGAGCGCCAACTGCTCTTGCAGAGGACCTGGGTTCGATCCCCAGCACCCACATGGCGGCTGAGAACCGTCTTTGACTCCAGTTCCAGGGGAATCTGACACCCTTCTGACCTCTGCGGCATTGCACGACACGGGTGCACAATCTACATGAAGACAGTACAATCATACACATAAAGAAATAAATAAAATTAAAAAAAGTAACTTTTGAAAAAAGAAAAAAAAGGTGGGGTGTGGTGGACATGCCTCTATATCCCAGCACTTGGGGAGGCAGTGGCAGGCAGATCTCTGTGAGTTCAAGGCCAGCCTGGTCTACAGAGGTAAGCTCCAGCCAGCTGGGACTAAAGGAGACCATGCTTCAAAAAAGAAAAAAAAAAAAGGCACCTTGTTCCAAGCAGACCCAGATCTGACTACAGATAGTTAAGTGGAGCCTGAGCATGAAGAATGATAAGGGGAGAAACAGGTCCCCTAGAGGTTCCTTGGTCTCATCAGTAAAACAAATTTTTAAATGGACATAAATGGAGGCTTTAGGAAATTTTTATATATTTTTATATAAAAATCTCAGGGCAGGCAGGTTAGGCAAATTTCAGCAGCTGCTTTGAGGAGGGGATGAGGGGAAGGAAGGAAAAGACGAAAGAACTGTTGGTTTAGAGCCTGCATGAAGGTCAGACAGCCAAGACAGATGGCAGACACAGTGGGAGGGGAGAAGAGAAAAAGGTTCAAGAAACCTCAAACGTTGGGGCAGCCCAAAGCGTTAAGGAAACCATGGTTAGAAAAGACGGTATAGCCTGGTCGTGGTGGCGCACGCCTTTAATCCTAGCACTTTGGGAGGCAGAGGCAGGCGGATCTTTGTGAGTTCAAGGCCAGCCTGGTACTACAGAGTGAGTTCCAGGACAGCTGGGGCTACAGGGAGACCCTGTCTCGAAAAGACAAAAAAAAGAAAAAGAGGTATCTAAAGGGGCTTGGAGAGATAGCCTAGCGGTTAGAGCACTGACTGCTCTTGCAGAGACCCGGGTTCAATCCCTAGTCACCCACATGAAAAAACCGTCTGTAACTCCAGTTCCAGGGGAATCCGAGACCTCTTCTGACCTCGCGGCATTGCACGACATGGGTGCACAGACCTACATGCAGACAGTACATTCATACACATACAAAAATAAAAAATAAAAAAAAAAGAAAAGAGGTATAAAGAAGGAAAGGAGCCGGGCGTGGTGGGGCACTTGGGAGGCAGAGGCAGGCTGATCTTTGTGAATTCAAGGCTAGCTTGGTCTACAAAGTGAGTTCCAGGACAGCTGGAGCTACAGGGAGACCCTGTCTCAAAAAGACCAAAAAAAAAAAAAAAAAAAAAAAAAAGGAAAGGAGAGAGATTACACTTTCTGAAGAACTCAGAACAAGCGGGCAGAACTCGGGGCCAGCCACGTCTCCGACGCAGATCTACAAGAACTGCACTAAGGGGCATTACTTAGGGCGGACCCTCCCTCCTAGTGGTGGTCCTGTGACCATGTGATCCGGCAAAATGGAAAGCTGGGTCGTCGTCCAGTACATATTCTATTCTGACGAGCCTTCTCTCAGAGAAGGGCACTGTTACAGGTGGTTACNTTTATTTTTGTATGTGTATGAGTGTACTGTCTGCATGTGGGTTTGTGCACCCGTGTTGTGCAATGCCGCGGAGGTCAGAAGAGGGTCTCGGATTCCCCTGGAACTGGAGTTCTCCTGGAATTGGAGTTTCAGACAGTTCTTAGCCGCCATGTGGGTGCTGGGGATTGAACCTGGGTCCTCTGCAAGAGCAGTCAGTGCTCTTAACCGCTAGGCTATCTCTCCAGCCCTTTATTTTATTTTTTTAATTTTATTTATTTTTATGTGTATAAATGTACTGTCTGCATGCAGGTTTGTGCACCCGTGTCGTGCAATGCCACAGAGGTCAGAAGAGAGAGTCGGATTCCCCTGGAACTGGAGTTAAAGACGGTTCTCAGCCTCCATGTGGGTGCTGGGGATCGGACGCGCTCTTAACCGCTAGGCTGTCTCTCCAGCCCAACACTTTTGGCTTTTATAAACGAATACCAGAGACTGGGTAATTATAAAGAACAGAGTTATCCAGGACACGCTAGCATAGGAGGCACAGATGGGGTAGGGACAGGGGAATCTCTGTGAGTCTGAGGCCAACCTGGCCTACATATACATATCGATCTCCAGGCCAGCTGGGGCTACAAGGAGACCCTGTCTCAAAAAAGACACTCTCCCTCCCCTGAAAAAACCCCAGTTATTCCTTTCAGCTGTGGAGTCCAAGAACGTGGCGCTGGGATATGGCAAGGCCCTTCTTTCTTCCCTTGCCTGCATCGCTCCATGAGTTGGAGAGCAGGCTAGCTAGGGTCTCTTCCTCCTCAAAAGCCATCAATGCCATCATTATCTCATCAAATTCTAATTACCTCCTAAGAGTCCACCTTCCAACCCATAAATTTGTGCATTATGGGATTAACTTTGCAATGCATGGACTTTGAGGGAAATATTCAAGTTTATAGCTATGATTTTGATCTCAGCGCCAGTCTGCTAGGGGTGGCAAAAAAAGCCAACACTTTCTTATGCAGAATCCTGAGGGCTTGAAGGAGGTTAGTGAGCTAAGAAAAGGCCGAATCAGTCCGAATTAAAAAATATATAGCCGGGCGTGGTGGTGCACAACTTTAATCCTAGCACTCAGGAGGCAGAGGCAGGCGGATCTTTGTGAGGTCAAGGCCAGCCTGGTCTACAGAGTGAGTTCCAGGACAGCTGGGGCTACAGGGAGACCCTGTCTCAAAAAGACAAAAAAAAAAAAAAAAAAAAAAAAAAAAAATATATATATATATATATATATATATATATATTATATATATGCATTTAATCCAGGAAAATGCAATCTCTCTCAGGTGAATCCATGGGCCACCAGCCATCCTGAGGGCCGTGGAAAGCGCGCTTCTGAGAGGTGGAAAGAGCCTTTTATAAGGGGGAGGGGAGATGGTAACTTATTGGAATCTGGCCAATTAAACCAGGCCAGGGGCTCAGACCTGGAGGTGGGTCTTAGGTCCAGAGGTCTCATGGAAATCTGGCCTGACTAGAAAAGAAAGGAGGGTCTTTCCGGTCTAATGCCATTTTGGCTTTTTGCCCCGAGCCAGACCTAACAGTTAGGAGCGCACATCTTAGTTGCTCTGGCCTTCTGGGGTGACACCACATGGGGTCTCTTAGACGGAGATGATTATCAGAATCTACTGGATCAGGAAAGCTGGAGTTCGAGGCTGCAGCTCCCATCTCTGCTACGGTTCTGTACTTCTTGAGGGCGCTGTCGTGATGTGGGGCTTCAGACACCGTTCTCCTTCCTATTCCCAGTCACCTCGGCACTTTCCTGGTCCTAGGTGTCCCTGCTCTACCCATCAGAGCAGATGGCATCGTCTCAGCAGGCCCAGGGTTGGAGCCTTCAGAAAAATTCCAATTTTCATCCAGAGGACAGGTAGAGGTGAATAGGGTAGTAATATGTTAGTTTTCTTGTTGCTATGATAAAATATTGTTCTCAGCTCTTTGTTGTTGTTGTTGTTGTTGTTTGAGACAGGGTCTCCCTGTAGCTCACTGCCCTGGAACTTACTACACAAACCAGCCTAGCCTTGACCTCACTGAGATTGCCTGCCTCCCAGTTGCTGGGATTAAATGTGTGTGCCTCCATGCTGGATTTAGCTTTTCTTTTTTTAATTTTTTTTATTTATTATTTTTTATGTGTATGAATGTACTGTCTGCATGTAGGTTGGTGCACCCATGGCGTGCAATGTCGCGGAGGTCAGAAGAGGGTATCAGATTCCCCTGGAACTGGAGTTACAGACGGTTCTCAGCCGCCATGTGGGTGCTAGGGATCAAACCCGGGTCTTCTGCAAGAGCAGTCGGCGCTCTTAACCACTGAGCCATCTTTCCAGCCCCTTAGCTTTTCTTTTTTTAAATTCAGTTCAGGACTCCAGCTCATAGAACAGTGTCACCCACATTGAGGGTGCTGTGTTAACCTAATCTAGGAACTCCGACACAGATGTGCCCAGAGTTTTGATCCTGGATGATCCTAGATCCTGCCAAGTGGACAATATCGCAGGTCTGCCGCTCGCCAACTCAAACCTCAAATATACCATCTTCAAGCCACGATTCCTACCTTTTGTGCCCATAAGCTCACGGTCATCTAATAATGAAAATGGTATTTAATCTAATTTCAAAAGCACTCATAGCCTTTTTCAATTCCAGCACTGTTTAAAAGTTCAAGTCTTGCCAGGCATGGTGGTGCACGCCTTTAACCCTAGCACTTGGGAGGCACAGGCAGGTGGATCTCTATGGGTTCAAGGCCAGCCTAATCTACAGAGCAAGTTCCAGGCCAGCTGAGACTAAAGGGAGACCCTGTCTCAAAAAGACCAGAAAAAAAAAAGTTCAAGTCTCTTCCTATATTCAAGAAAATACCTTAAAGTTGAGCTCCTATAAAATAAATAGTAAGTTATATACTTCCAAAATAGTTGTATGGAATAAACATTCTCATTTCTATAGTGAGAAATGGGGTCATAGCAAGGAATGAGGGATCGAAGCAAGATCAAAATCCAGCAGGGCAAACGTCCACTCCTGTAGCCACGTGTCCAGCATCTTGGGCTTCTGGTGGAATCACTAGACTCCAAGGGCCTTCCTCTCCATCTCTGCCACCTACGGCATGTACGCTGGGCTGTCTCTGCTCCATGCCTACAGCCTTCCTAGACAGATGTTCCATGGTCTTGACATCTTTACCTTCCTAGTGTCTCCACTGCAACTTGGGCTTCACCTTCCCAGCTTCACACAGAGGCTTCTCGGTTCACCTTGCAGGGACTAGTTCACCACACAGTGCCTGGCTTGACTGGCTTTTAGGGACTTTGACGTGGGCCTCCATGAGGTCGGAAGTCTTGCATCTTTAATGTGTGCTAAAGCAGGACCATGTGGACAATGTCGCCAAGCTCTGCCAGCTCCCAAAGCAGCCAGTCCCCACTCTGGAACCTCAGGGCCACTGGCCTTTGTGTGTTGATGTTGAGAAAACACTTCAGAGGCAATTGTTCTTGAGCAAGAAACTCCTTCAGTGGCATTCTCAGTGCAAACACTCTTCTTTCAAGTTAATTTGCATTTTCACAAGTTGGAGCCTGCGGTGGGTGGGGTCTTATTCTCCCAACATTTCCCATTGTCCCAATATGGGGCAGGAAGGTTTTTTGTTTGTTTGTTTGTTTTGTTTGAGACACGGTCTCACTTTGTAGACCAGGCTGGCCTCAAACTCAGAGATCCATCTGTCTCTGCCTTGGAGTACTGAAATTAAATTCAAGGTGTGTGCAACTACGCCCAATAGGAGATTCGTTTTTAATAGTGCTGATCTCTTTAACAATTACAGCTTTCCCAACACTTCTTGTTGAAAACTTTACACTTGCTCACAAACATTTCCTTATTAAACTTGACATTTTCCAGTTTTCTGTTCTTTCTTACTGCCGGCCTGAATAAAAGCGTAAGCAGCCTGAACCAGGTGCAGGCCACAGCCTGAATGCTTCCTGTCTTGACATTTCTTCTATCAAACAAATTAGTCCATTACTTTTTTTTTTAATTTTATTTATTTCTGTATGTGTATGAACGTACTGTCTGCATGCAGGTCTGTGCATCCGTGTCGTGCAATGCCGTGGACGTCAGAAGAGGGCGTCAGATTCCCCTGGAACTGGAGTTCTGGAATTGGAGTTTCAGACGGTTTTCGGCCACCATGTGGATGCTGGGGAATCGAACCCGGGTCCTCTGCAAGAGCGGTCAGCACTCTTAACCGCTAGGCCATCTCTCCAGCCCAGTCCATTACTTTTGAATGCAGCCTCAATCATGTTCCCAAGACATGGGCAGAATGAAGGCACATTCCTTGCCAGAATATAAGTCCAGTGGCCTGTAACCCAGTTCCTGACAGAGTCCTTGTTCTTTGAGCTCTCAGCTGGGTTTCCACTGTCCACAAACCTCTCAGTCTTCTAAACTCTCTCCACAGTGATCATTAAGCTTACAGCTTTCTCTCTCTAGGGCTCCTTTAGTTTACAGCTTCAAACTCTTCCACATTCCTCTCACAAACCAGTTCCAAAAGCCTACAAACCACATGGTCAAGGTTAGCTCAATTTTTTTTTTTGGTATCAGTTTTCAGTATCAATTACTTTTCTAGTTGTTGTGACAAAATACCTGACAAAAGAAAGCAATTTGGCCAGATGCCCATCCCAGGACCTGGGGGCAGAGAAGCAGGAGGATCTCTGCGAGTCTGACATCAGCCTGGTCTACACTGCCAGTTTCAAGGAGACCCTGTCAAAAATAAACAAACCTGAAAGAAAGAAAGATTAAGGAAGGAATTATTATTTTAGCTAAGAATTTTGGGGGAGGTACAGAGGCTGGGGTATGAGGCAGCTGGTCACATTGCAACCACAATCAGGAGGCAGAGAATAATGGATGCTGGTGCTGTGCTAGCTTTCTCTTTTTCTTTTTCCTTTCTTTCTTTCATAGCCCCAGCTGGCCTGGAACTCACTCTGTAGACCAGAGATCTGCCTGCCTCTGCCTCCAGAGTGCTAGGGCTAGGATTAAAGGTGTGCGCCACCATGGCCAGTTTAAAGACAGTTCTTAGCTGCCATGTGGGTGCTGGGAATCAAACCCGGGTCCTCTGCAAGAGCAGTCGGTGCTCTTATCTGCTGAGCCATCTCTCCAGCCCAAGCTTTCTCTTTTTCTATCTGTCCAGGAGCCCAGCCCATGGTACCACCTATATTTAGGGTAGATCTTTCCACCTTAATCCAGTCTAGAAACTTTCTCACAGATGTGTTCAGAAGTTTATCTCTTGTCAAGCTGACGACCAGACCAGTATTAACGATCACGAAGAACAAGTACTCTCACAGGTACTCTCTGACCAGCCCTTAAACTCCCAACATTTTCTCTCTTGACTCTTTTCATTTTGACATTTTCTCCCGCTATCTTACTGGGGCACCCCGATATCTTACTGGGGCACCCAAGCCCTTTTCACCAACCTTTCTTGGGCTCCAGTCAGACTGTTCACTGGATATTATCATCAATATTCTAAAAGCAGATGTTGTTTTTTTTTTTTTAAAGCATTGCATGCTCTTTTTTTATTTTTTATTTTTTATTTTTATTTATTTCTGTGTGTGTATCAATGTACTGTCTGCATGCAGGTTTGTGCACCCGTGTCGTGCAATGCCGCGGAGGTCAGAAGAGGGTGTCGGATTCCCCTGGAACTGGAGTTCTCCTGGAATTGGAGTTTCAGACGGTTTTCAGCCGCCATGTGGGTGCTGGGGATCGAACCCAGGTCCTCTGCAAGAGCAGTCGGTGCTCTTAACCGCTAGGCCATCTCTCCAGCCCCGCAGATGTTGTTTAAACTGAGCTCTCAAGCCAGAAACATGGGAATCCCCAGCCCTCCCTCCTCCTCATTGCTTGCTAACGTCAATTATGATTCAGGCTGGGTCCTTCTGCACAGCTCTTGACTGGCTCACGTCCACCCCCACTGCCAAACCTAGGCTCAGACCCCAGGCCCCTTTCCTAGGTCACTGCCTCCCCAGGCTTCATTCCTAGGCTTTCCCCTGGAACACCCAAAGTCATCTGCTAAAGGTTGTCTACGCCCATTCTGTTCACTTTATCTTCTGGAAAGTGAAGATTAATTTCATGTCAGCTTTGTTAGACTACAGAACCCAGGACAATGGGTCACACATTAGTCTAGGTATTGTGGTGAAGGTATTTTATTTGGATGAATAAAAGTGGATAGGAGCAAAGATTTACCTTCATGGGTGGGGGACTAATTCAATAAGCAGAAGGCCTTCATGGGACAAATGCCAGTAGGCTGCTAATGAATGCTGACTGCAGCTCTCCATGGATTTCCATGGGGCATGCCTGGGAGTCTGCAACTTGCCAGCTTCCACAATCTCCTGACCCCCTCCCTCTCCAATCCCACTGGGTCTGTCACCCCTAAGAATCTTCTCTAGTACAAGCAGCTCACTTACTAGGAAAAAAGCACCTGAGAGTTGGAGAGGTGGCTAAGCAGTTAAGAGCACTGGCCACTCTTGCAGAAGACCTGGGTTCTGTTCCCAGCACCCACACAGCGGCTACCAACCATTTGTAACTTCGGTTCCAGGGGATTTGACGTCCTCTTCTGACCTCTGTGGGCATTGCATGATACAGGTGCACTTACATCAATGCAGGCAATACACTCATACACAGAAAATAAAAATAATTTAAAAAGTAACTTTTGAGGGGGCTGGAGAGATGGCCTAGCGGTTAAGAGCGCCAACTGCTCTTGCAGAGGACCTGGGTTCGATCCCCAGCACCCACATGGCGGCTGAGAACCGTCTTTGACTCCAGTTCCAGGGGAATCTGACACCCTCTTCTGACCTCTGCGGCATTGCACGACACGGGTGCACAAATCTACATGAAGACAGTACATTCATACACATAAGAAATAAATAAAAATTAAAAAAAGTAACTTTTGAAAAAAGAAAAAAGGCCGGGCATGGTGCCACATGCCTCTAATCCCAGCACTTGGGAGGCAGTGGCAGGCAGATCTCTGTGAGTTCAAGGCCAGCCTGGTCTACAGAGGTAGCTCCAGGCCAGCTGGGACTAAAGGGAGACCATGCTTCAAAAAGAAAAAAAAAAAAAGCACCTGTTCCAAGCAGACCCAGATCTGACTACAGATAGTTAAGTGGAGCCTGAGCATGAAGAAATGATAAGGGGAGAAACAGGTCCCCTAGAGGTTCCTTGGTCTCATCAGTAAAAAAATTTTTAAATGGACATAAATGGAGGCTTTAGGAAATTTTTATTATATTTATTGAAAAATCCTCAGGGCAGGCAGGTTAGGCAAATTTCAGCAGCTGCTTTGAGGAGGGGAATGGAGGGGGAAGGAAAAAAGACGAAAGAACTGTTGGTTTAGAGCCTGCATGAAGGTCAGACAGCCAAGACAGATGGCAGACACAGTGGGAGGGGAGAAGAGAAAAAGGTTCAAGAAACCTCAAACGTTGGGGCAGCCCAAAGCGTTAAGGAAACCATGGTTAGAAAAGAGGTATAGCCGGGCGTGGTGGCGCACGCCTTTAATCCTAGCACTTGGGAGGCAGAGGCAGGCGGATCTTTGTGAGTTCAAGGCCAGCCTGGTCTACAGAGTGAGTTCCAGGACAGCTGGGGCTACAGGGAGACCCTGTCTCGAAAAGACAAAAAAAAGAATAAAATATTAAAATAACTTTTAAAATAAAATGATATGGAGAACAATTGAAGAAAATACTTCATGTCAACCTCTGACTTCCACATGTATGTACAGAAACATATATGTGTCTATGGACACGAATATTCACACACACACACACACACAAACAAGTAAAGGGAAAGCAGTAAGGACTGTTGGATATGATGATACTCTGATAGCATTAAAGGCTTGAAACAGCAGTTGATTGAGAGGAAGGAGAGGAAGTTGTGATGACAGAGGAAGTTAGGGTTTTGTATGAGATTCTAGGTTCTAGCCGTAAGACTCATATGATCTTGGACATGGATTGCTTTTTTTAAATTTTTGTATGTGTATGAGTGTACTGTCTGCATGTAGGTCTCTGCACCCANAAAAAAAAAAAAAAAAAAAAAAAAAAAAAAAGGAAAGGAGAGAGATTACACTTTCTGAAGAACTCAGAACAAGCGGGCAGAACTCGGGGCCAGCCACGTCTCCGACGCAGATCTACAAGAACTGCACTAAGGGGCATTACTTAGGGCGGACCCTCCCTCCTAGTGGTGGTCCTGTGACCATGTGATCCGGCAAAATGGAAAGCTGGGTCGTCGTCCAGTACATATTCTATTCTGACGAGCCTTCTCTCAGAGAAGGGCACTGTTACAGGTGGTTACCTGGACACCTACGCAGAGCTGCCCTGCTCCAGGTTGGGTCTGATGTCTCCCCCTATCCCTCCTCCCTATTGGGCACCTTTCCTCTTCCTCATCCCATAGCCTAAATTTCCTGCAGCTCTCGGGCCAAGATGCTCTTGTACATTCTGTGGGTCCTGTCTCAGAGTCCTGATTGGCACACATTCTTTTGGCCACGCTTTGGGGACCCTCAGCCTGGGTCCGTCTCCGCTGTCCTTCCTTTGGCTACTAATTCAAGATTATCCTTGCTTCATAGAAGGACCCGCTAGTGAAGGAGACCGAACCCAGAACCGCCTAGCTGAGCACAGGTAGGTAGGTACTCCAGAAAAGTTAGCAGGTCAAATGCGCAGGGGAGGGATGAACGGACGGTTTCCCGGGCTCGCAGCAGGAGGCGCTGCCCAGGAGTGCGCGCCCAGTTCAACCAGTCCCGGAGCAGGACGCGACTGGGGCCGCAGGAGGAAAGCAATCCCCGCCGATGGGGTCGGGGGAAGGGACGGGCGAGGAGGGGGAGGGGCGCGGCCCGGCCACCGGTCTCCTTTCATTCTCCCAGCCTGGGGTCTCTGGAATGAAAACTACCCCAGGCCCGGCCGGAGCGCGCGGTTGAAAGGCGGCCCTCGGACCGCGAGCGGAGCCTCCTCCCGCCCGGGCTGCAGAAACCCGCAGCTGGGAGGGGGGTCCCCGCCACTCGGTCGTGCGAACGCGCGAGGAAGAAGCCAGCCTCGTCCCTCGGCCTGCTGCACCCGCAGCACTTGCAGTCGGGCAGGCACTTTCCCACCCCAACGTGACGCCTCGCCCCGCCTCTTGGGTCGGAATCTCAAATCCTTTCCTAGGTCTTCCCCTCTTTCTGCTGGGCTTTGGTATGCCCCAGGGGACAGATGTCTTGGGATCTTTAACATTTGGGATGCTGCAAATGCCGAAGTTAAATGAAATACCTCCGGGGAGGGGAGGCCCCAGGGAACCTCGGGGAGAGGGAAGATGGGCCGGACCAACAGGTCCTGAAGCTGCGTGGCGGGCGCGGGGGGCGCGGGAGCAGACGCAGGGCGCCGGAGCTCGGTGGGACAGGTAAGGCGGAAACTTAGGGAGCCCGGCGCGGTGAACTGCGGGGATCAAGTCCTCGAACTCTGGTCTTTAGCGGAGAGAATTTTACAGGGAAATGGGGTAATTTTTTTACCGTGGGGGAGAAATTCCGAATTCCTACCCAAAAGCCGTTTCCAACGGTTCAACCCTTCTCCTTCGACCTTCCCCAGGCCTGTGCTCTCCTGGCCAGGTTCCGGAAAGCCAGCAACCAGGCAAACAAAAGGAGCGGAGTCTCCGGCTGGCCTGGAAGGGGAGGGCGCGGTGGGGGAGGGGCTGGGGGGACAGGACAAAGGGGCTTTTCACTGAAATCCTAGAAGTCTGGTTTCGGGGTGCATCCCGGGCTAGTCCGAGTTCTGACCCGATCCACTCACCCTGGCTTGGTTGAGACGAACACCTTTCCTAGTGGACAGAGAGTAGTGGAGGGAGAGAACAGTTTAGGGATGGTCTCCCACCCCTCCTTGTTTGGAGGGTCCCCGACTGCTTCCCGTCTTTTTTTCCTGCTGTTTAGCTCCCGCCATGGATTTGTTAATTCATTAAGTAAAGTAGGAATGCCGGGACTTTGCTGGGTACTATTGGGGACGTGTAGGTGGTGGGTTGAAGGACTTGGTGCAAGGAGCTTTGGATCCTATGCATCAGAAGGAACTTTGGGAGGAAATGGAGGATGGTTGGCTGCAGGTCTGTGGAAGTTCCTTAGAAAATGAAAACTCTGAAGAAGCGGTTTTCTCGGGGAGGGCTGTCCTCCACCCGGATAGGATTCCAGGAGTTTACAATGCTGTGCAAGGAAACCTGGCTTGCTCACCTGCTGGTCTTGTAGACGGTGCTCTGGAATCAGAAGTGTCAACTCCCTGCTTCCTAAGCTGGCCTCCGCTGGCGCTGAGTTCCTAGGTCCAAGCCAGCCTCTGGAGCGCCCACCTCTCTCATGGCTCCCCTCCCCCCTTCTTGGCAGTATGATGGGTTTGCTATTCCAAACCTTAGTTTCTGCTGGTTTGGGAAATGCTTGAAGCACCAAGATGTCTTTAAAAATTAAGGATTAATGCAAACAGGTTGGTGTGTATTTACTGCCTAGCCGGGGCCTTCTGCTAACTCGGATTAAAGCACTAGGTTTTGGCAAAAAGAAAAAGCTTGATTGCACAGCTGACCCTCAAGGAGGCGGGTCTTAGATCTGCGTCCCAGATCAGATGGTAGTGGGGCATGCATAGGAAGGGCGAGGAAGCTGCTGGTTGATTGCCGCATGCCTCTGCACAGGTTTCAAGTTTCTTGGGTGGGGAGGATGTTCTGCCTGGGGGTTTTGAGTTTGTGATATCGCTGACCTGACTACCTGGCGGCTTCAGCTCAAGTCCATTCTTGAAAAGCTGGTTCCAAACTGTAAGGATCATTAGTGAAAGGGATTGGAAGATTTTCCTGGAAGACAATGTAAGGAATTTATGGCCTGGTGTGTAGAGGCCCTAATCGCATTTCGATTTTCTCCCCTAAACTCAGAAAGTACAGGATTTTTTTTTTTTTTTTCCTGGAACTCACTATGTAGACCAGGCTGGCCTTGAACTCACAAAGATCCGCCTGCCTCTGGCTCCCAAGTGCTAGGATTAAAGGCATGTGCCACCATGCTTGGCTAATTAATTCATTTTTTATTTTATTTGAGTGTTTTGCCTGCATGTATGTAACTGCACTATGTACATGCAATGCCTGTGGAGGCCAGAAGAGGGCGTTACCTGTTGTTAGCTACTATGTGGGTTCTGGGAACCAAACTGGACCCTCTACCACCGTTTAATAAAAATACCACAGGCTGCAGCAGAATCATACATAGTACCTGTGACTTTCCTAGGAGTTCAGTTTCCTATCATGTTGGAAATACGTGGAAATATTTTCACCCTTCAGTGTGTTAAATGACCCATGGCTTGGTCCTGTGTAATGTTAATAAAGAAGTATGTATTGTTGCATTTTTCTGGTTTGGGGACTGTATTTTGGCATAACTGAGCCTCATAATTGGTCTCTTTATTCTGTGCTTTAGAAACCGAGCTAATTAACTGATTCTGGAACACTCACTGCCTTCCCCAGTGCTGGGGGATGGGCCAGGGCTGCTTGTGCCCTAAGTCAACCCCTCTGACACTGGAAGAGAGAGCAAACCTGCTGGGCGATGGGAGGGACTGCTGTGTCTTGGAGGACTGGGGGATGGAAAAGGCTGTGGGTTCTTTGGAAGGCCCAGAGAACCTGTTCTCCACCATGGAGAGGGACTGTCCCCTGTGAGGGCCCCTCCATTTCTACTTGGGGGCAGTGGAGGAGGTGGTCAACCTGTAGGCCTCTGGGGCTAGCATTGTTTGGAAAGAGGGTGTGTACAGGAATGTGAAGATGTGGGAGGGGTCTGTGTACAGGAGGAATGGGGTTGCTCTGGAGATGCTTGGCAGTGCACTTGTGTACCAGGGGTTAGGGATTGGGGACGGAGCTCCTTAGGGGCCACATAGGTATATGTTGAGTGCTGGGATCTGGGGGCGGGGTTCCCAGAGGCGGAGAATGGGAGGCAGTGGAGCAGAGACTTGGGAGGGGTGCAGCCCTAGGTCTGATACATATATCTCTTCTAGCCTCTCGGACCAGGCAACGGTCTGCCTTAGCTCTGCTGCCCCCTCCAAACCAGACTGCATTCTGAGCAAGTTTTCATTTGCTTGAGAGTCAATGGGCTGGGAAGCCTGGAGGTTTAATTTTTTTTCTAGGGAACAAGTTCCATTTTGGTGACTGGTATCTTGGATTGGGGGAGTATGCTAAGTATTGGCGGTTACAGTGGTTCTAATATGGAATAAGGGATGACTGGACTGTGGTCAGTGACCCATAGACAACATTGCTGGGGGCTGGCTATAGGGAAGCAGTGGCTGGAGGCTGCTGGGGTAGATGTCTGGGATAGGAAGACAACAACTTGGTCCTCCATCTCCAGCACCCTGGAGTCTCTTGTCGATCCCTGCCTTTTACTTGTTTGCTTGTTTGTTCTTTTAGGTGCTGAGTTTTAAACCCAGGTCTTCTGGTTTGTGCTCTACTAGTGAGCTATATAAACTCACAGCTGGTTTTTCCTTCTGATATTTATTTATTTATTTATTTATTTATTTATTTTTAGGATGTTTATTGAGATGGCGTCTTGCTATGCTGCCCAGGCTGGCCCTCAATTCCTGGACTCAAACCAGATGCTGCAGGTGCCTGCCACAGCTTGAGGTTCTAAAATCCTGATGTGGGAGAGACAGGTCAGGATTCAGGCTGTGGTCTTCTTTTTCTTATAGGAGGACACAGCAGTGGGCTCCCAGTCTATAGATTCTTGCTGCTGTTCCCTGTGGACAGTGAACTTTTTACCTTGTTTTGGGAGGCATAATATTCAATTTCTAGAAAGAAGGTGGGGGGAACCAGGCAGGTCAGGAGGGCACTGAGATACCTCTCAGCTCTGCATACTGCATCAGGGTTTCTTGTGACCATGGAGAGCTGACTGCCACCGCTTTCTGCGATTCTTCCATGGGGAGCCCCCCCTCCCCTCAGCCCCGGAAGTGCAGAGGCCTAGGAACTGCCTGCTGGCAACAGGCTGCAGCCAGCAGCGGTATTAGTTCAGGGAAGGACTTGCTCACCTGCCCCTCCCCTCTGACTCAAGTCATAACAAGTAACCTGGTTCCCCTGGCCCAGCAGCCTGGGAGGGACAGCAGGCAGGCGGGACTTGATGAGAGGGGAGGGCCTGGGGGCAGCTAGCAGTGTTGGAGAGCTGGAGTTTGGTCAGAGAAAGGACACAAGTTGGCCGGCTTGTGGCCTGGGAGACCCTGAGGTGACATGAGAGGCGCCTCACCCCCCTGACTTAGGAGTAGGGGTCTTCCAGGAACTGGACCCAAGCTCTGGAGCAGGTGAGGGTAGGGTGAGGTGAGGCTGGTGTTTGGGATTAAGCGGCAGGGAGGACCAGGAAGACTTGGTCAGCCATGGCTCATGTCGGTACACAGATAACAGGGGTCTGGAAACAGGGACCCTGTCTCTGTGAGCAGGCCTTAATTTCCATCAAAGGGCAGACAAGAGATGAGCTGGTACGGAGAGGACCTGGCTTTGGGGGACACACTTGTGACGGGGAGGGTCCCAAGTGGCTTCCTGGGGCAGGTGTGCTGGAGTTTCCCCTTGTCCCTCTAAGCCTGTCTTGCTTGCTGCTCAGGCAGGTGGGCTACTGTTCAGCAGGTTGGTCGGCTTCTGGGCTAGCCAAGAGGGCCAAGCTGGGTAGACAGACTCCTGAGTTGGGGAGGGGGTGGGGATGTTACCTGGACTGCCTTTATCTAAAGCAATACTTCCCTCCACTCTTAGGACTCCTGCTGTCTCTTGGGTGGGGGCCAGGGGTGTTGCTGTGGACTGGGACAGGATCCCCACACTGGAGGGCTGTCTGTTCAGGGCTGGTGAGAGGGCTGTGTTCTGTATCTGTGTGGGTATCCTCAGCCTGGCGTTGCCCAGAATTCAGACACTGGAGCTGGGAGGACCTTAGGCCTGTCTAATCTTCACTGTCCATATGAGGATAATCTCTTAGGAGGCCAGGGACTTTCCTCAGGTATTTTGGGCAGTGGCACAACTGAGCCTTGAATCCAGGGCTCTAGGTCTAAGCTCTTTGCCTTCCATGTTGGTTTCAGGAAGTTAGCTCAGAGCCCCCTCAGCATCATATGTGGGTCCACTGTGACTATCAGGGCACCTGCCCTGACCCTGGGGAAGGGGGAAGCTGGAGAGAAGACATGTTGAGGCGCTCCTTAGTTCTAGAACTCGCCATTCGCTGGCAGGATTCTAGGAGTTCCAGAGAGGCAGGGGCTAAGTTGTCCCAACCCTTCAAGGCAACTCCTTAGTGGTTAATAATTAATTAGTGAGTGTGACTAATTGATGGCTTCCCTTCCCACTTACCTTCTCCCTCCATCCAAAGCACCTGTAAGGTGTCCCTCTTGCTTCCTAGTTCAAGCTGAGCTTGTCCCGCTTCTAGGGATGGTGAGAGATTGCCCAGGGTGGGTGGGAGACCCAGCCACCTACTTGCTTCTCTGTCCTAGGAAAAAATAAGGATTTGAGATACACAGTTTGAACTAACAGTTACAGTCACTTCCCTGAAGTTCCAGGGAATATATGGCCGATCTCTCTCTCTCTCTCTTTTTGGTGTGATTGTAAAAGCCCCACATGAACTTCTATTTCTTTTATTCTTGAGTTCATGTTCTAGACTTTCTTAGAAAATTGAAATTCCGAAGTGCAAAGTACGAGCTGGTTTCGGGGGCCATGGCTTTAACTGTTGCTGCCCCGTGCGTGGTACACTGATAAGGAGTGCTGTTTGCCCAGGTCTGTTACAGCTCTTCATTCCTGCTCTTTCGCGTTCAATCTCCAGAGGTTCCTTGGGGGGCTAAGCTGGCAGCACACCCCCTCGGCCCCCTTTTGTTTGTGGTCAGTTCTCAGTTCAACGGCCATGAATCTGTCCCGCTGTCTGTCTTACAGGGCAGAGCCCCTCTCCCCCTCCCTGCAGCCCGGTGCTCTGAGGAGGCAGCAGGATTAGCTCCAGACAGAAACTCTGAAGGACTTTTGGACTCTTGCTCAATGGGCTGACTCAGTGAGGAGGTGGCCGGCCTCTCCTTCCAGACCGCCGCCTGGGCTCCACCCCTCCTCCACCCCCTGCTCCAGCCAGCAGCTACCAGCCCTGGCCAGCTGGGACCCCACCAGGGGTGTGGATTTGGGGAGGAGAAGAGGGGGTGGTCACAGGTGTTGTTTGGGTGACTGGTGCACTGGGCTGTACCGCACCACCCAAGAGTTGTCCAGCCCCAGGGAGGCAAAGAAGCAGGTGTTCTCCTTTCTGTCACTGTCCCCATCCCTGGCTCCCATCAATCTAACAGAACCTCCTCATTCTAACTGTGGGGTGGAGGGTAGACCCCCTGAAGGGTCTTGTAGAGGACAACCATCTGCCGTGAAGTTCTTGCCCCTGCTGGTCTTCGGGCCTTAGAGCAGCCTTAGCCTGGTGCTCACTGTCCAGCCATTTCCTGCAGTGTCTTTAGCCACGGGGGCAGCAGACATGCCTCATGCCTCTCATGCCGCCAAGCCTAGGATGCCACTCCCGAGAAGACTCCTTCCTCTTCCTCCTTTCCTTCCCTTGCTCTGCCTTCCCATCCCACCTTCTGTCCTCTTTTCATTGTGGTTCCCACTCTGTTTTATGGCCACCACTGCAGTCGACCCAGTAGTCTCAGAATACTCGGTTCTAGAGGCCTCTCTTAGAAGGAGACCCAATGGGGAGCTAGGCTGTGCCCCCATTACTCCCCCAGAGAGAACTCTGAGAATGAACCCCTTACCCCAGATCATTCCCCAAGCACAATCTCAGTTCCACTCCCCAGTGCACAGGCAGTGAGCCACAGAGAGTCATAGAAGGTTTTGGTTGTTTTCTTCTCTTAAAAGCTGGGGGAACTCCAGGCTACCTACACATCCTGGCCCAGGCTGGGACTGGCACAGCCCCTCCCTCCTGTGTGCCCCCTCTTCCCAGAGACTCATCATGGAGATTAAGGATGAGGTCAGTGACACTGACAGCGGCATCATCCTCCAGTCTGGTGAGTGGGTCTGGAAATCCCCTTGCCCTGGCCCCTGGCCCCTGGTCCCTGCTGGGACTCCAGAGTGAATCCCTGGTTCTAGCTGGTTAGGCTAAAATTCCCAGAGGGCTGGAGAAGGAGAGAACGGAGAGGCTTCTGGGAAGCAGGGGAGGCTGGAGGTCCAAAGCCTCAAGGAAATGCAGTTTTCCCGCTGGAAGGCACCAGCCTGGAGTTCCTGTCCTATCTGGAACAAGGATCTGCCATGTCCAATTTTAGCTCCTGTGATAACTAAGAATTTGAAAACTCTTTATCTAGCTAGAGTTAATGTCCTGTCTCTACTCAGTCTGAGCCTATGGGTCTAGTCTGGCCTGGTTTTGATAGAGGACAGGAGTGTGTGTGTGTGTGTGTGTGTGTGTGTGTGTGTGCTCATGTAAGGGAGGGAGAAAAGAGAAGAGGAGGAAGAGAAGAAGGAGCCTTTCCCCCGCCGCGGTCACCTGGTGGGCCAGCCCTTTCTCTGAGCTATCACGTTGCCTCTTTTGGGCAGCCGGGAAACATGGCGTTTTGTGGTTGTGACACAGGCCACAGCAGCTCGTCTGTAATTTGTGGGCAGGCATGAGACCATGCATGGGTGTGTACTCCCCTAGAAGTGGTCGACAGTGTCCAAGGGATGCATCTTGCCTCAGCTTGTTCCTGAGCAAACGCCCCCTCCTCCTCCTGCAGGCCCAGACAGTCCTGTGTCCCCAATGAAGGAGCTGACCCACGCTGTGCGCAAGCAGCAGAAGGCCCTGGAAGCGCGGCTGGAGGCCTGCCTGGAGGAGCTGCGCAGGCTCTGCCTGAAGGAGGCGGTGAGGCCCTGAGCCCGTGGCTCCCCAGACAGGGTTCTGGGGAGTCCTGGAGCTGTGGTTTGGGATCTTGAGGCCAGGGGAAAGCCCCATTCCTGACAGGATTCTGGAAATCGGACAGAGGTTTAGGCTCAGGGTCTCTCTAATGTGGGCTTTGACCTGGACACTGGGTGACATCCAGTTAGACCTGGGCGGGGGTCCAAGTAAAGAGCATGAGGGGCTGAGGGGCTGGAGAGGGCCCGAGGAGATGGGAAGACAAAGGCAAGAGAATTCAGAGTGTGCCCAGGGACAGGAAGGAGAAGGCAGCGGACGATGGGGTAAGGTGGGCAGTGGGCACGGGGGCAAGAGTTGCTGGAAGCTCAGGCCTGAACAGTGTGGAGCTAGAGAGCAGACTGCAAACGTTTGTCCAAGGGCTGGGCAAGTGGAGAGGGACCTGGCTTGACTCTGTTGCCTGCCACCCCCCCAGGAGCTGACCGGTACCTTGCCAGCAGAATATCCCCTTAAGCCCGGAGAGCAAGCCCCCAAGGTCCGCCGCAGGATTGGTGCCGCATACAAGCTGGATGAGTGGGCCCTGCACAAAGAGGTAAGGCAGGTCAGAGCCTGTCACTCCTCTCATCCTCTCATCCCCCAGGAGATGACCACTGAGGCAGTCCAGAGCCCTGGCCGTCTCCCACATCCAGTGTGGGTACTGGTTGTGTTACTTAGGGCTTCTCCTCATGGGTCGTCCAGATGGTTGTGGGTATATATTGCACTTCAGGAGCTGGAGAGCTGGAATCTGGCCCCACCTGGCAGAGGATCAGTTAAGAGTGCCAGCCACTAACCCCAAAAGGCAGTTGCCTGAGCAGGCAAGTTGGTCTAGGCCTGGCTTTGCCATTTCTCAGCCCGGGTTAAAAGAGGTGAGAGTAGCTCTGGCCGAGGTGCCCTTCCAGATGGTGGGGTTTTCCGTGGGCTGACGTCCTCAGCCCTTTGGGGTCTGATGGAAAGCGCCCCACTTAAATTCCTGCCCGGCACAACACACCACAGCACGACACTGTTTGCGGTGTGTCCTTGGACACTGCCATCTCCCCGGCACTGGGTCAGGACTATTGCACGTCCTCTGTCCCTGAGCCCCAACCCACTAGGCCGTCACTTTCAACCCCTCCCTCAGGACCCCTTGAGCAGCCTGGAGCGCCAGTTGGCCCTGCAGCTGCAGATCACGGAAGCAGCCCGACGGCTGTGTGCAGAGGAGAACCTCAGCAGGCAGGCACGGCGGCAGCGGAAGCATGCCGCATTGCAGGAGGAGAAGAAGCTTCGAGAACTGCAACGGTGCCTGGGCGAGCGGCGGCGCAGCAGTGAGCCCCCTCCCACCAACGAACCCTCTCTGGGCAGAGGTGAGCTTGGTGTCCCAAGCTGCTGCGCAGGCTTTCCACAGCTCTTGTGGGGTAACCAGTGCAGCCCTAGGCTAATACATTTGCGTTTGGCCAGCACCTGTGTTAATGTTCCACATCAGCTCCAGTCGGGCAGTCCTCTCTGGGTCCACAGGGACTCCATTGTTACTCTGTACACCCCAGCAGGCCTTCTCTATCCTGTGAGACCTTCCCCATCTAATCCCCGCTCCCTCCTTCTGCGAGGACTTCCTAGACCTCTGCTGACCTTGATCTTAATCCAAGGGTTTATTCAACTTGAGTATCCCAGCCTCACAGGGTGATGGCTTATCTTCAGGGGACTGTGCATAAGCCGGAGGCCCCACAGTGATACGCTTTCCTCAGGCTCAGGGTCCGCAGCTTAGGGACGGCTGTTGCTCTGCATAGCCAATCACTGAGTTATTCAGCGCCACTTACATGGGGTGTTAGGCTGAAATCCAGCTGTACCCCCACAGTCTGTTCAGTGTCTGAAACTGCCTCGGTCAGGAGTGGTTCCTTTCACTGCTTTGCTTTGCGTTATTGGGATTGTAGTTCAGTTCCTGAGCCCCCACCCAGCGATGAGGCCATAGCATCTCAAAGTCAGAGCCAGCCATGTTACTTTAGTGTGTCCAGTCTGGTTAGCTTCGAGCAAGTCCTTTTGCTCCCTGAGGTGGGACTGTTTTCCTTTGCCCTGACCCAAATCCTGCTTGTCAGGTTAGGACTTGCAGCCTCCAGTTTTTCCATTCCAGGCCCTACTACACTGTGCCCAGGGCTCGGCTCCACCCCCAGTCTCTTGCATTGGTCCTGGCTTTGTTTCAAGGAAGTGGAGCTAGGGACCCGCCACTGCCCAGGGCAGCCCTGAGCTAGGGTCTCAGGCTTTGTGGGAGCAGTGGCTTCTTTCGGGCCCAGGTTCCCATTCCTGCGAATCCGCTGGCTTTTTGCCCACCCGTTCTCCTCTTTTCTCCCCTGGTGGGGCACACAGTGGAAGCCTGGGGGTCAGTTCCGGTCCCCGTGCTCCGTGCCTCAAGCAGGAGCTGCCCCTTTGTCACCAGTGACCTCTAGTTCAGAGTAGGATGTGTAAACAGTCACCACCAGCCAAGCCACCTCCAGCAACCGGGAGTAGACAGCAAGGAGGGTGGTGCCCCTCCATGTGTAGCTGACCAGTAAAGCCAGGAGAGCATTGGGCTGACCCAGGGTTGGGTGACCACCCTTTCTTTGCTTCTATCCGTTCTGGCCCCAGTAAAGACAGTTCTTCCAGTGCTCAAGGCTTTAAGGAAAAAGACAGTCTCTGTCTACCCTCCATTTCCCACCAACCTGTAGATGGACATTCCTATGAAAGGCAGCTGCTGACCTGGGCATAATGGTCCCCAAGGGCCATCTCTGTCCTTGGAGCCATTGGTATGAGAGGTGCTATCTCAGTTGGTGTCAGCCCCTCTAGTCCTCTTCCAGCATCACACTGCTCAGTCACTCCTCTGCCAATTAGGTACTGCAGATGTTAGGTACTACAGATGTGGGTGCTGGGTGCTGGGAGCTTCCGTCCAGAATGGGGCGGGAGTGTGATTGTCACTACTGCTGCCATTGTGACTAATGGCACTCATTGAAAGTGGGGAGCAGGCCAGAACATGCTTAGGGTTCTGGCTTAACCCTGTGTAGGAGGCAGGAGGCCGAGATTCTCAGGGCCTTGGGCCCAGGAGAAGATAGATATGTGTAGAAGAACCAGCTGAAATAGCCAGTTACTTGACTGGCCTCGGCAGAGACCCTGTTATTCAACTGCAGGCCTTGTGCCCTTGCTTACATGCACGCGTGCTCCTGAGGTGTCCTGGGTTCTAATGTCCTGACCGGGGAGCTCAGAAGGAGGTAGTTCTAGACCGGTACTTCCCGTTTTGTCGCTCCCCTGTCAGTTGTTCTCACCTGCAAAGGAGAAGTGGAGAGAGATTAACAACTGGTTAGAGGCTGAAAGGTGTTTTGAACTTAAAAGGGGAAAATAAGCAAACCAGAAAAATTTTTTTCAAAACAAAGCCCTACTCACCCCTTTTGCACACAAAGGTTATTCAGTTTGAGGAAGTTATTAGGGAAGTGAAGACCATTAACTCGTTCTCTGCAGGTGGCAAGGAACAGTCAGGTGTTAAACTAATTTTTACTATGAGTGAGCCTGAGAGCCAACCGGGGTGCACCGCTCATGTATGCTCATTATGCTGGTGCTGGTGGACAATGTCAGTGTTGAGTAAGAGTCTCTGCTAGGAGCTCCGGGATGATGGAAGTCCTCCATATCTGCACTGTGCAACGCGGTAGCTACTGAACATTTAAACTAGGTCCAGTGTGAGTGAGGGATTGAGCTTTTAATTTAATTTTAACGATCGTAGTCTCACGTTATATATTCTGATTTCTTGGGCAGTGTAGTTTTGAGGGTGCTCAGTTGCTAAGTGTGGTTCCTTAGTTACCTCTCTACTTGAGGTATTCTGCCATGGCTGCTGCGGAGAGTCATGTGGATGGAGGGAGCAAGGATAAGCTAGGGCTAGGTTGGGACAGGTCTGAAACAGTGAGCACCCCTCACGAGTCACTTATGTTTAGCAGACTGGTGTGTCCTTCCAGCGTCCAAGTCTACAGAGTCGGTGTATCCCCACACTCTCCATGTTTAAAATTTTAATTTTTTCAGTATATTTTTATTGAATTTTTCTGTAGTATTTCATTCAATACCTCTTAACCCTATTTGGACCCTCCTCCCCTGTCTGCAATCCCTTATAGTGCCCCCACCAGAATACATGTATTCTGTCATGGTACTTCTGTCTCACAGAACTGAACAGTTTGTTTGTATGAAGATCAGAAGTGAGGAGAAATGTTTGTCTTCCCAGACCTTATATTCTAAGCCAAACATAGGATCTGATCCCGGGTTGCACTAGCAGGCCCTGAGAAGGTTGCACTATTTCTTTAACTTGACATTTGCAAAAATTAAGAGCTTTTATTCCCAAAGTTTTTCTGAAAAGATGTGAAGCAGACACCCAAAATTCAGTAAGAGAGTGTCTCTTCAATTGAATCCCAATGCAGAGGCCAGCACTGAGCCGTGCAGAGCCCTGAATGGCTACTTCAGAGGCAGGTCCAGCTTCTTGGTCATCTGTCCTTCAGAGGAGGAGAGTTACTCTGTATAAAGTTTATGTTTAGGGGGGCTGGAGAGATAGCCTAGTGGTTAAGAGCACCAACTGCTCTTGCAGAGGACTCGGGTTTGATCCCCAGCACCCACATGGTGGCTAAGAACCGTCTGTAACTCCAATTCCAGGAGAACTCCAGTTCCAGGGGAATCTGAGACCCTCTTCTGACCTCTGCGGCATTGCAAGACACAGGTGCACAAACCTGCATGCAGACAGTACACTCATACACATACAAAAATAAATAAAAATTTAAAAAAAGTTTATGTTTAGATTCAGTCATACATAGATTGGCAGTTCTTCATAAAGATCTACATAGCAGACGTATTAGGCTTTGTGGGCCACACAGTCCCCTACTACAACTAACTAGCTCGTCCCATGTTGGTGCCAAAGAACCGGACATTCGGTAAATGAATCTGTAGCTGTGTCCTAATAAAACTTTATTGGTGAAATCAGCCCATGAACTTGATTTGGTCTATGGGCTATAGTTTGCCAGCCCCTCTTATAAAAGGTTTCAGGATGGTTGAGGCTGTTTTCTTAGAAATTCCTGGTAGTGACCTATGCTGGCTGACAGAAAAGATAATAAAAGACCATGCTCTAAGACTCTTAGAATCAGACTATTTGGGTGTGAATTCTTAATCAGCAGCCATTCTGGTGGAGTGACCTAAATCAATCCTCAATTATATGAACACAGTAGTATCTACCTTACGTAGTTGTTATGAGGATTATATGAATTAATTCATGTAATTTAGGAGGTACGGGCACAGTAGAAGTATTAGACTTTATTAATTCATCCTCACCTTCATTCAAACAGTTGAAGATGCTTTGAGTTCCATCCGGTTCTCTCAGGCTTAGCTTCAAGCTCCAAATCATTACATAGCTTCAGGGACCATAGTAAAAATAATCTCCTCTGATTTCCTGGGTGATAACTGTGGTTATTTAACATAGAGTTGCATGTTCCTCAGATGACTTGATTTCACTAGCCAAAGGCCAGTCCTCAGGGCCAGCTGGGCAGGCCTTAACTTCAGTTGGCCTCATAGTACCTCAGCTTAGACTCCTACCCGCTGCTCTGGTTGTGGGTAACGCAGGAATTCTTAATTGAGACCCTTGAGTTGAGATGCTTCTGCGATGTTTGAAGACTAGAAACCTAGGCAAAATTCTTCTTAACCTAAGGGCCTGTCCACATGGCTCTTTGCCTTTCCCTTTTGTTAATAGAAAGTCCTGCCTATTGTTGATAGGTAGGGAAACTGTGGTGCAGAGCGCTGACATGGTTACATAGTTACTGACAGAGCCAAGATTAAAATTCCATTTCCTGTCTAGCTCCTGACTAATATGGATGTTGTTCTGCTTCTAAGTAATAAGTTCACAACACATTGTTTAGCACATAGTGGGTATTTCCTAGTAATGGCTGCTGTCCTGGGCGAGGAATTGGGCTGGGTCTGCTCACCGTGGCTGGTTATTCTTCACTATTGACTAATTGTCTAATGTCCTCCTTTCCTCCCCTTTGATTCTTTTCTGCAGAGCTCAGTGCCTCTGATGACAGTTCCCTGTCTGATGGGCTACTCCTGGAGGAAGGTGAGAAGGACAGTTTGGGGACATAGTCAAGGCTGGGCTCCTATGTAAGACTAGGGATTTGGCAGAGTTTGCTAGTGAGAACTTCCAATGAGACTAGAAAATTTAGGGAGCTGGTGAAGGCGGAAGTCCTAGTTGAGGGTCTCACTCAGACCTGAAGTCAGCGTCTATGTGTCTGGGTACACGTCCAGTCAAAAGGATCCTTTTGATGAAGAAGGGAAAGGTAAATTCCAGCCTGGCCTATTAACCCCAGGTATTTCTATCTACTTCACCCTGAGGCTGAATTTCAGGTGCTACCAGTTAGAGCCAGTGAGTGGTCTGCTCACAGTCTTTGGCAGGTTTGGAAAGAAGGTAGCACTGTGGAGGAACCTAAGTCCATGGATTAAGAACCATGCTTACAAGAGCTGGTATCAGGGTCAAAGTGGACCTAGAAAGGTGGTGCAGGCGTGCCCAGGGTGTTCCCAGGCCAATAAGGAAACTGGGCATTTAGGTGAGGCAGGAACAAGAAAACTAGATAAACAAAAACCAAAAAGGTTAGCTGCAGACAGGCTCCATGAGCCAGCTAGGAGGTGGGGCCGTGACATCCGAGGAGGCAGCTACAAAGGCCTCTTCAGGAGACGGGTGTAATGCAGGGCTGAGCGAGGGGGGAGTTCCAAAGAAGAAAACAATTTTTCTTTGTTCTTTTTTTTTTTTTTGGTCTTTTTGAGACAGGGTCTCCCTGTAGCCCCAGCTGTCCTAGAACTTGCTCTGTAGACCAGGCTGGCCTTGAACTCACAAAGATCCGCCTGCCTCTGCCTCCCAAGTGCTAGGATTAAAGGCGTGCACCACCACGCCCGGCAGGAATTTTTTTTATTTTTATTTTTTGGTGAAAACAATTTTTCTTATCTGAGACTGGGACTGTGGCCTGGAGCACTAGGTCAAGCCAGACCTGGAAGGGAGAGCAAGTCCTGGGCTCTAGAGGTTCTTGCTAAGCAGGTTTCCCCAGCCTCTGTGGTTTCTTCTTTTCCTACAGAAGACTCCCAAGTGCCAAAACCTCCTCCAGAGTCCAAGGCCCCGCCTTCCCGGCCTCTTCCACCCCAGAGCCTGGAGGGGCTACAACCAGCAGCACCAGAGCCTGGTGGCTTAGAGCGGGCCCCCATCCAGAACAGTCCTTGGAAAGAGACCAGCCTTGACCACCCCTATGAGAAGCCTAGGAAGTCTTCTGAGCCCAATAGCGAGTCCAGGTCAGTGAGAAGAGGGCAGGGAGCAGGTGGGAAATGCCAGGGTGGCCCAGGCTGGGCGGGTGGATGGCAAGGTAGGGGACGTCACTTTTCCTCACCTGTGTGATGGCAGAAGTAGCACTGGACTCCTGGGGTGCTCCAGTTTGCACCCCTACCTTGGGGCCCCCTTTCGCTGTGTCTTGATTGCTCGAGCCCTTTAATGAAGGGGTCTGTCTCTGATTAATGAAGTCCTGTCTCTGACATCGCCAACCTCTTTGCAGCAGCCCAGCCACCACCCCACAGGACAGGCCCCATGCTTCCAGCCCGTGGGTGCTGGACCCTGCCTCCTATTACGTGGTACCCATCCGAAGTGCTCCTGGCCAGCCGCAGGGCCGCACCAGTGCCCCAGCCACCCCCGAGATGCAGGGCAGGAGGGGCCAGTCACAGTCTCTGAGGTAAGAGACCCCCACTTCAGACGTTTGGGGGACATCCACTTCCATCCCAAGTTACAGGTGGAGGGTAGTGAAGAAATAGGCGAGACACCCTGGTTGACATGGGCAGCACCTTGGGTATTCCTTTGGATCCCTTTCTGGGGGCCTCACCACAGACACTACATTCCAGCAGAACCCCAAACATTTCATCCATAAAGAAAGATATTTTGGGGCTGGAGAGATGGCCTAGCGGTTAAGAGCACTGACTGCTCTTGAAGAGGACCTGGGTTCGATTCCCAGCACCCACATGGCAGCTAGGAACCGTCTTTAACTCCAGTTCCAGGGGAATCTGACGACCTCTTCTGACCTCCAAGGCCTTGCACAGCACAGTTGCATAAACCTACATGCAAACAGTACACTCATACACATAAAAAAAAATAATAGAGCTGGAGAGATGGCCTAGTGGTTAAGAGCGACGACTGCTCTTGCAGAGGACCCGGGTTCGATCCCCAGCACCCACATGGCGGCCGAGCTGTCTGAAACTCCAATTCCAGGAGAACTCCAGTTCTAGGGGAGTCCGACACCCTCTTCTGACTTCCACAGCATTGCACGTCACGGGTGCACAGACTTGCATGCAGCCAATACATTCATACACATACGGAAATAAATAAAATTAAAAAAACATAAAAAAAATAAATAAAATTTTAAAAAAAGAAAAGAAAGATATTTCCTTTCAGTGACTCCAGTTTTATTTGCATAACTTGACTCAAGGTATGTATCCTTGCCCTGTTTTCTTGTACTGGCGGACACTTCTGTGATTGTTTTATTGTTGCTCACTAGCAATGGGTAGTTTTCTTTTTTCAGTTGATGTACATTGATTCTCATTATTCATGGTAGTTATGGTCTATAAAATAGCTGTAAACACATGGTCTCCTATAGGGGGAATAAGGGTTAGGTTCCTGTAAGCCTTTGGTCACAGTGTTGTTCATTAACTCCTTGGTACATATGTCCTTGTTTTGCATGAGGCTCTGTTTAAAAGCACTTTAATGTATCTGTGAACATTAAACTCACAGCCTCTGA
Organism: Rhizomys pruinosus; assembly: GCA_009823505.1. Taxonomy (NCBI): domain Eukaryota; kingdom Metazoa; phylum Chordata; class Mammalia; order Rodentia; family Spalacidae; genus Rhizomys; species Rhizomys pruinosus. The sequence continues at coordinate 5,538,096 of VZQC01012659.1, forward strand.
CACTGTAACTGATGTCCGAGTGAACTTGATCTAGCAGTCTTTCTCTACAAGGACAGCCTTCTTGCACTTATAAACTGTAGATAGCTGTAGGGCCATTTTAAAAAGTTAAATCACCGGGCTGGAGAGATGGCCTAGCGGTTAAGAGCACCAACCGCTCTTACAGAGGACCCGGGTTCGATCTCCAGCACCCACATGGCAGCCGAGAACCGTCTGAAACTCCAATTCCAGGAGAACTCCAGTTCCAGGGGAATCCGACACCCTCTTCTGACCTCCGCGGCATTGCACGACACGGGTGCACAAACTTGCATGCAGACAGTACATTCATACACATACAGAAATAAATAAAATTAAAAAAAAAAGTTAAATCACCAACCTAAAGCACAGAAATGAAAACAAATCATTGAGTAATAACTCAGGAAGGAGCCTAGTTCACAGTCTGAAAACAAAGCAGCATGGCAGCCCATGCTCTTTTATTTGGTCCCTTTTCACCTGTGAGGCCTCACGAATGGCTCTTGTTTTTGGAGATGACATTTTTTTCTCCGTGGTCTGTCCAGCCTTTGTAGTCTCACTGTCCTCCTGCCTCAGTCTCCCACCAAGCTCAGCACTTCATCTTCTTCAGCCTCTGCTGGAGATGTGCACGTAAAGAAATTCCAATTCTTCGTAGTTCTGGACATGTCATTAAGTGAGCATGAATACTGCATTAATTACTTTTTTCAGTTCAGTGACAATATGGCTGACAGAAGCAACTTGAGGAAGGGAGGGAGGGTTTGGGCTTATAGTTTGAGGGTGCTGTCGGTCATGGAAGGGAGGGCATGGTGGCAGGAAGGCGAGGAGGCTGGTAGACTTTTGTCTCCTACGTGATTCCAGAGCCTGTCAAGGTGGCAGTATTAACCACTACAAATATGCTGTGTATGTTGATTTTGGAATTAGCTAATTTTAGCAAGTAGGTGAATTCACAGATACTGAACCTAACAATAATGAGAATCAATTGAATGTTTCTCTCCAAGCCCCTGCTTCTGGGTAGTTCTAGTCATCAGGTTATGAGAGGCTCCATTAGCCATAACTAGGGTACCATCAAAGCCTCTTCAATTTGTTCGTCAGGTAGCATAGGACTAGATATACAGCTCTGAAGTTAAGCGGTATATTTTCTTTTTTTTTTTAAGTGGTATATTTTCTATTTGACTTACTATCAAGGTCATTTTATAAAGACTGCCTTTGGAAATTAAAACCAATTTAAAACTTAAGATTTATTTTTATTTGATGTGTATGAGTGTATTTTTATTTGCTTTTATTTGATGTGTATGAGTGCACGTGTGTACCCAAGTCGTGCAGTGCCTATGGAGGCCAGAAGAGGGCGCTGGATCCCTGGAAGTGGAGTTACAGATGGTTGTTAACTGCCATGTGGGTGCTGGGCACTCAACCCAGGTCCTCTGCAAGAGCAGCCAGTGCTCTTATCCGCTGACCCATGTCTCCAGCCCTTTGTGTAAATTTTTGAAAAGGCAGCTCAGCCCCATGCCCAGTGTGGAGTAGAGGCCCACTCATCCTGGGCTTCATGCCCTAGATCAGATGACCGCTTTTCTCACTTAGATGCTGGACAATGTCTGACCTAACGGAGTCTGTGAATGAAATGCCAGTGAACATAGTGTGCCCCAGCTAGCTGAAAACATATGACATGGATAATGTAGCATAATGTTCACTCTCCCTATGTGTGGATTGAATCAACTGAGAAATCTACAATACTCTTTAAAAACTGCATCTCTATTGGATTCATACAAACTGTTTTTACATGGCTAGGGATTGAACCTAGGGTTTGCATGTGCAAACACTCTTACTTCTGAGCCACACCGTCTGTCCTTCAGATTTTTCTTCTCATTATTCCCAAGTAGTACAGAATGAGAGCTAGTTATATAGCATTAACATGGTATTAGGTACGATGAGTACCCTAGGGATGACATATGGGTTGTAGTATGTCCCCATTTTATGTAAGGAATTGAGACCTAGATTTTGTGAGCTCAGACAACTGTGAAATCAATCTATCCAGATGTAGAAAAGGCCGAAGGGTGCTGTGCATTACAGGAACCACCTGTGCGTGCAGTGAGCCGAGGTAGTCTAGCATGCTGGAATGGAATGTGCGCTGTCTGCATATTAGGACAAGATGGGGTCGTTAGCTCTGAGGAGGTCTGATCTGAGGCCAAGCACATGCTCACGCCTTGGCTTGGGGTCGAACACTGGCCTCCAAGACTCTAACTCATCCCTCCAACGTGGCCCCTCCCTAACTCAGTGTGCCCCCTGCTTTACTCTTCAGGATGGACTCCTTCCGAGCCGTTGCTGAGACTCGAGGTCGAAGTGCCTTTCCCCGCCGCCGCCCGACTCACTACACGGTGACCGTGCCAGACTCCTGCTTTGCACCCAGCAAGCCCCCACTGCCGCACGCCGCCTGCCACTCCTGCTCGGAAGACAGCGGCTCTGACGTGTCCAGCATCTCCCACCCTACCTCGCCCAGCAGCAGCAGCCCTGACATCTCCTTTCTGCGGCCCCTCTGTTCCCCAGAACCACCTCGCCTCCCCGGGGCCTGGGGCCCGGCCTATGGCAGAGAGCTGACTGCCCACTACCCGAAGTTGCTGCTGCCTCCCGGGTACTTCCCAACCGGGCGCTATGTGATGGTGTCCGAGGGCCACCTGCCGCCGGGCGAGTGGGAGCTGTGCCGCTCGGCCCTGGGCGCCGCCTTCGAGGACGGCGCCCCGCTGCGCTACCAGCGGCTGGTGCCATCGCACAGCCGCATCGTGCGGACACCCTCGCTGAAGGACAGCCCTGCAGGCCGGGCGCTCAGCAAAGCCGCCGTCTCCGAGGAGCTCAAGTGGTGGCACGAGCGGGCGCGCCTGCGGAGCAGCCGTCCCCACTCGCTCGACCGCCAAGGGGCTTTCCGAGTCCGGAGCCTGCCTGTCGGGAGAGAGAGCTTCGGCCGAGCCCCGGGCCCCCGGACCCAGGTACAGCCCTGCTGGAGAGACCCTGCAGCCGGCCGAGGAAGCCTTCCAGCCGCAGCCCGGGGGCCAAGTAATACCCAGTGGGGAAGAGCTGGCCAGAACGAGCATTTCCTCTTGGCACCCTTGACTTCCCTGAGGCGCCTCCTAATTTTGCCTGCCGTGTCTAGCCCCATAGCACATACCGATGGAGATGATCTGCTCAGATAGCAGACATTTTTTTTCCCCTAATGACTCTACAGGTGCTCCACAGAACAGATAAATTGCCTGATAACCAAATGTCCAACCCAAATTAACCCTTGGAATTTCCTGACTTGTGGGCCCAGGACAAAGGGAAAGGGTGGAAATGGGTTTTCAGAAAACAGAACCTGGGGTTGCCTCACTGTCAGATCCCTCCCTGACACCCACTGGGACACCAAGCTGAGAAGCAGGTGGCCTCACGGTTAAGAGCATGGGCCTCTAGTTCCACTCCAGCCCTGCCTTTTAAGCTCTACGGGTTACTAATTCCTTTGGGCTTCTGTTTCCGTCAAAGATGAGCATAGTACAGGACCCAGCTCATGGATGGTTAAGAGGCTAAAATGATTAGAGCAATGAGTGCTAGATTAAGTTCCCAGAAGCCAGGGAGTGAGTTGCAAGGGTAGTGTGTAGAATTAAGAGTACCCTGTCATAGACTTGGGTTTATCATGGCTTTCTGTGAGCTCTGTTTCTTCATTGTGAGAGTAAGGAGAGCAGGCATGAATCCTTCTTTTATTTTCCTTTCCTGACACAGAGGGCTCTGCAGGAGACATACTCCAGAAGTTACCAACAGGCTGCTTCTTTGAGACCCCAGATTCCCAGCAGCCCAGCTGCGGCACCCCACCCCCTAGTTGCTTGGGCTGCAGCTGCCATTCCTGGCTGGGGCAGCACCCTGGCCCAGTGTCAGGCCGCACCCTCCAGCTGACGTGATTTTCCTTTCTTGCGAGCTTGGACCTGTCTTGGGCCTAGGCCTGGCTCATCTCAACCTGCCAGACAAGGAGGATGATGAGACATGAGCCCAGGAAAGGTAGAAAAGAAGGTCAGGGTGCCTGTCACACCCCACAGGGTGATCCCTGGGAACATAATTCCTGAGGAAGGAGGGGCCGAGCACCAGGGCCCGCTCCTTCAGGTCTGTGCCTTTAAGCAGAAAGGATGGTGTAACTGGGCTGCCTGTGCTGACATTTCTCTCCAGTTTGCTCACAGTGCCTCTCCTTTCTCCCTGTCTATGGCAGGTACCCACAGTATGTGTACTCCGGAGATCACCAGACGGGGCTCCGGTGCAAGTCTTTGTCCCTGAGAATGGAGAGATCATCAGTCAAGTGTAACTACCCTGAAAGCCTTGGCCACTGTTGGAAAGGACTGCTTCATATTGGGCCTGGGGCTGAGACCCCTTACCTTTGAGTGCCTCCTTCGGCTCCCCCACCCCCATCGCAGGCCGATGATCCGGAGCTGAAACCTTTCTTCGTTTTTTTTACACAAGTGTTTTTCAGAAGCCCAGATATGAGGGTTTAGATCTGTGATTTGTCCTCAAGGTCCCTGTAATACGATTAGACTTTATACCCCAGAGTCTGGCCTCTTGGACTTAAGGCCTGAATGGGCTGATTGATAGCATTTGTCTCCTTCTGCAAGACGAGTGGTAAAGAGGGCCACCTTGGGATTCCTTAAACGCTCTATGTTCTGTGTATGAGATAGAGCAGCTCCTGGTCCTTTGCTAGAGGCTGGGGGTGGCACACAGTCGTGCATAGGACTCTCCCCCATTTCCCAGATCTCTGGGAGCCATATGCTAGGTGAAATTCTTCCCCCTTTATGTGCTCTGTGATGCACACTGAGTGGTAAGTAAAAGGTCAGTATATCCTGGTGGAGTCTTAAATTCTGCTATTTTCCTGACTCCATAAATCTTTAGCAAGCCCAGTCACTCTTAGGTCTCCATACCTTGGGGCTCCCAGACTCTGAGCCTGGAGTTTGAGGCCAAACTAGGTTGTTATAACAGGGATCTGGGATGGGGAACATTCACCCTTTGGCAGCCACCACCAAGCTTTGTGAGAGAAGGACATTCCATTACTCTCTCTCTAAAATCTTTCCATTATAGACCTAGAAACCAGTACCTTGCAAATACCTTTAGAAAAGTATTTTTGTGGTATGTTTAGGAATGGGGAGGCAGTTACTGCTTCTTCCTTCTGCCCAGCCAGCTTCCTTGTTGAGAAAGTTATTTATTCTCACCCATGGGAAGCTCAGTTGCTGAGCCCTCTTAGGATGCTGGATTGCCTTAGTTGACACAAATGAATTGTTCCAGCTCCTGAGACCAGGCAAGTCAGGAAGTTGTCTCTGCTAAAACCACTTGTGTATTCTAGTTTCTGGTGCTTTGCTGTCAGGTCAGATGCCCAGGTAGGTTTCTTCCCTAGGAGCAGCTAGGAAGGAAGGGATTTTACTTGGGCAAACCCTTCAGCTTCCCTGGACTGGAAGAACATCGATGCCTGACTCTAATGGTGTATTCCTCCTGCTTAGGACATAGTGGAGTGCCTGATTGCACTGGGGGCAGAAGAGGGGCAGTATTGGGAACTGGGGAGGTAGGGAGACTAGAAGAGTCTGAGGGGGATGCACAGCGCATTGCTTTCATTGTGTTCTTACTGTACCCTACAGTAGCAGTCCTACCGTGGGATCCTCTCCATGTTGTGTCTGAATGTCATAGTTTGGTTTGTCTGGTGTCTGAGTCCCTTTACCCGGTGTATAGCTGCCACCTCCCAGTGTCTTCCTGGAACACTGGGCCCCTGTCACAGAGCTGGGAGAGTTCTGAGTCCCTCCCACACCTGAGCGCCCTTCACATTAACTTATTGGTCCTTCCTAACAGCTGTTTCCTGCAGTTGGGCAGTGTACGCTCATCTGCAAGGCTGGGACCCTGGATCTTTGTGCCAAATTCTTCAATAAAGTCTGTGATTGGCCCAGCTGAGAATGAAAGTTTTTTGTTGTTGTTGTTTGTTTCTTTGTTTTGTGCTAAGTTTTCTGAATAGAAGTTGAACCCAGCCCCTCAGGGTGTCTGACCAAGGTAGCCAAGTTACCTGGCTTCCTAAAGTGGCCTGGCTAGGTCTCTGGGGGAATAGGAGGGATGGTGGGGTGGAAGTAGGGCTCTCAGGATGCTTCCCTGACTGGAGAGAAGCCAGCACAATTCCTGTCACAGCTCCCTAAATTCTTCTGGGCCTGAGAGCTGGACTCTTGTAACAAGTAGCTAAAATGCAAAATCACTAAAAGTCACTTCCTCAAAAGAGAGAAGGCTTCGTGGCAGCCTCTGCTCTGGTTTCAGGTGGGCCAGGCCAGGTGGTGTTGAGAGGCACATGAAAAACAAACTTTCCTGTAAAGAGGGGCTGTCCCCAAGACCCCTTTTGTTTTTCTGCAAATGTGCCCACTGCCCCTCTGCACATGGGAGCTGAAACTGGGACTACTCTTGACTGGCCTGTAGGGGGCGCTGATGACCTGGGAGCAGGGCGCCCGTTACAGTACACAGAGCATCTTGGGACCTGAGTCTGAGCTGGCCAGTTTGTCAGGTAAAGGGGCCCCTGTTTGTCCCTCTCCACAGCCAAGGAAGAGGCTGGTCACAGAGGTTCAGGAAGATGGCTATACAGGGGTGACTCCAGCCCTGCCCTGTGCGCTGAGCCCTGGGAACTGAGGGAATCTAGCCTTCAAGGGCCTGGGTGGTGGTGGTGGTGGTGGTGGTGGTGGTGGTGGTCCATGCTGGGGGATGGGCTGGGAGGGAAGATAGTTCCAGGACCTCTGGAGAAGTTGTGGCTATCCTATCCTGATGGTTGACCTGAGCATCACCTTAGCTGTGGATTGTGGGTAGCAGGGTACTTGGGGCTTTATTTTTTTCCACGGGTTTATACTTTATTATTTAATTTTAATTTTTTTTCTTTTGGTATTTTTGAGACAGGGTCTCTTTGTAGCCCCTGCTGGCCTGGAACTTGCTCTTGTAGACCAGGCTAGCCTTGAACTCACAACAGAGGTCTGCCTGCCTCTGCCTCCCGAGTGTGAGTTTGTACTTTATTTTGCTGTCCCAGGGATGGAACCCAGGGTTTCTTTTTTTTTTTGGTCTTTTCGAGACAGGGTCTCCCTGTAGCCCCAGCTGTCCTGGAACTCACCTTGTAGACCAGGCTGGCCTTGAACTCACAAAGATCCGCCTGTCTCTGCCTCCCAAGGGTTAGGATTAAAGGCGTGCGCCACCACGCCCGGCGGAACCCAGGGTTTCATACATTCTAGGCAAGCACTTGATTTTGTATTTTATTTTATTTTATTTTGTCTTTTTGAGACAGGGTCTCCCTGTAGCCCCAGCTGTCCTGGAACTCACTTTGTAGACCAGGCTGGCCTTGGACTCCACAGAGATCCGCCTGCCTCTGCCTCCCAAGTGTTAGGATTAAAGGCATGTGCCACCATGCCCGGTTTGTATTTTATTTTTTTATTTATTTTAATTTTTTTTATTTTTTTTTCACATAAATTTATTTATTTATTTTTAACAAATCTAGACCCATGTTCCCGCTCATTCCCCCACCCCACCAGAGCTCGTGCATTCTGCCAAACATGCTTTCCATCTCTTAGTCTTTCTCAATATTTTCCATGGGGAAGTTGACTGTTTTGAGCAGAAGTTCACTGTTTCAGTCAGTTCTTTGATGCAGTATTTTCTGTTGTTGTTGTTGTTTCCAAAATGCATTATGCCCAACTGCTTTGTACAAAAGCTCAGGGGGCCCTACACAAGAAATACTTACAACTGGGTAATTGGCACTAGCATCCACAGATGAGTGATACCATGCATTGTTTGTTTTTCTGGGACTGTGTTACTTCACTCAGCATGATGTCCTCTAGCTCCAGCCATTTTCCTGCAAAGCTCGTGATGTCGTCTTTCTTTACTGCTGCATAGAATTCCATTGTGTAGATGTACCACATTTTCTCTATCCACTCGTCAGTTGAGGGGCATTTAGGTTGGTTCCAGCTCCTTGCTATTGTGAAGAGAGCTGCAATAAACATGGCCGTGCATGTATCTCTGTGGTGGCGTGAGTCTTGAGGGTACATGCCCAGGAGTGGTATGGCTGTTTTGGGTGGCAAGTTCATTCCAAGTCTTCCAAGGGTTCTCCACACTGCTTTCCATAGTGGCTGTACGAGTTTACATTCCCACCAGCAGTGGATGAGTGTTCCCCTTTCCCCACAACCTCTCCAGCACTTGGTATCATTTGTTTTCTTGATCCTAGCCAGTCTTATTGGAGTAAGATGATATCTTAAAGTGGTTTTCATTTGCATTTCCTTAATGATTAGTGATGTTGAGCAGTTCTTGAGGTGTTTCTCAGCCATCTCTAACTCCTCGCTTGTGAAGTCTCTGTTCAGTTCTTTGCTCCATCTATTGAGCGGGTCGTTTGTTTTCTTTTTTCTTTGTTTTTTGAGTAGTTTATATATTCTGGAAATCAATGCTTTGTCAGATGTATCTGCAGTGAAGGTTTCCTCCCATTCTGTGGGATTTCTCTTCACTTCCTTGATTGTTTCTTTTGATGTACAGAAGCTTTTGAGTTTGATGAGGTCCCATTTGTCAATTGTCGACCTTAATTCTTGTGCAGCTGCTGTCTGATTTAGGAAGTCTTTTCCTACGCCTATGTCTTGTAGTCTGCTGCCAACTTTTTCTTCTATCACCTTCAGAGTTTGGGGTTTCACGTTGAGGTCTTTAATCCATCTGGAGTTGACTTTTGTACAGGGTGAGAGGTAGGGGTTTAATTTCATTCTTCTACAAGTGGTGATCCAGTTTTGCCAACACCACTTGCTGAAGATGCTGTCTTTTCTCCATTGTGGTTTCTTGGCCCCCTGTATTTTATTTTTTTAAATAGTTTTATTTTATGTGTGTGAGTGTTTTGCCTGCATGTATGTTAAGTACACCCATGTGATGCAATGCCCAAAAAGGCCAGAAGAATGCATCGTGTCCCCTAGAATTGGAGTTATGGATGTTTATTGGCCACGGTGGGCCCTGGGAACTGAATCCAGGTCTCCTGGAAGAGCAGCCAGTCTCTTCAGAGCTGATCCGTCTCTCCAGCTCTTGATTTTTCATTTTAGCTACATGTTCAGGGAAATCTTGACTCAGTGAGTTCCCTAGAAATAACCTTTCTAGGAGGAAAGAGCCACTAAATAGATGGGGAGGCAAAAAGAGGGAACAGCACGGCTCTGAACAGCTGCCGGCAGGGCTGGAGAGATGACCTAGCGGTTAAGAGCTCCGACCGTCTTGCAGAGGACCCGGGTTCGATCCCCAGCACCCACATGGAGGCTGAGAACCATCTTTAACTCCAGTTCCAGGGGAATCCGACACTCTCTTCTGACCTCCGTGGTATTGCATGACACGGGTGCACAAACCTACATGCAGACATTAAAAAAAAAAAAGGTGCCGGCAATGAAATTCCCAGTTCGGGGCCCAAGGCGGCGGTTTCCTCCTGTGCACAAGCTGGTTTTCCTGGGCCATGACTTGGAGGAGTGGACACATGGCAGTCTTTGTTACCCTACCATGGGACAGAAGTGCATGATGAATCCCAGAGAATGGGGACGGAATCCTCTGCTAAGAGCAGCTTCAGGATTTGACCTTAAGACAACCAGAGATGGAAACTGCTCTGGGAGGCAGATTTCCCCATGTGAGCTCTCTGATGGAAGATGCCTGTGCAAGCCATGAGGAATCAAAGTTCTTCCTATGGTCCTGCACCATCCTAGAAGTAGGAAATGGAAAGCTAGCAGAGGGGACCCAGCACGGGCTGCTCAGGGAATTGCTTTTCTTGTATTTCGTTCCGTTTACCTCTTACTCCAGTCTGGAGATCCAGATTTAGAGTCTCAGTGCATGCTAAGCATGTGCGCTACTATTGAATGACATCTCCCACCCTACCCTTTTCTTGTAAATGGCCAGGCTGCCTCCTGCAATCTCTCCCTTAAGTACTGAAAGGGAATCTCTAGGAAGACCTGACTCTCAGCAGGCCTGACTGCTGATCTCATCACAAGCTGCTGGGTGCTGTCCTGGGTGTGCAGATGAATCCTGATCCTGTTAACCAAAATCTGGATAGAGTATTTCAGCCACTGAACTCAAGTTTAGCAGGTAAGCAGTTGGAGCCAGCCCGGGCTCCCTCATCTAACTGCAGTGTGGAAGTGCTGCTGATGGCTTGGTCCCTGTTGGAGGTGGCACTTAAAGAGTGCAAGCCTGCCTACTTCTGGCTACTCCTTCCACAGCTCTGTAGGCTTGTTCTTTTCCCAGGCCTGCCTCCCTGAGAATCCTGGAGCTGATCTGGGCACATGATATTATCTGAGACTTTGGCGAAGCTCACCTGGAGAGACCTCACTGTGGAGGGAAGCCTATATGCCAAAATGTCAACAAGCTCCTTACCTTCCACCTGCAGTTCAGCTCCCTGAAATTCAGGTTCTTAGCACCCCAGTCCTTTTTTAAAAAACATTTTATTTATTATGTGCATGCATGCACGCTATGCATATGAATGCCATAGCCTGTGTGGGGTGTTCAGAGGACAACTTGTGAAACTTGGTTCTTTCTACCATGTGGGCCTAGGGGCTTGAACTCAGGCTGACAGGCTTGGTAGCTAGTGCCTTTACCTGGTGAAACCATTTTTTTTTTTTAATTAGTTTTTATTGATGCTTTGTGCATTTCATACATTTTTCCAATTCAGTTCAGGCTTATTTCCCTTTCCCTCCCCCCCACCCCCACCCCATCCCAGATCATGCATTCTGCCATAACTGTCCTGCATCTTTTTCTCTGTTTTTTTTTTTCATTTTTAGCTATAAGTGATAATCCATGAGTACAAGCATCCTTCATGCAAAACCTATCTGCAGGCTGTTGTACCCAAACACCTACAGCCACACCATCCAGTGGGGGGTGACAGGTTGTTTGTTCAATCAAGTTGATCAAATGAGTGTCCAGACTACATTGCTGTAGTTTCACCATTCACCCCAATCACAGCCCTTACATTCTACCACGCCCCCTCTTCCGCAGGTTGTTCCCTAGGCTTAGAAAAGGGGCACAGGTGGATGAGAGGTAAAACAGTCCACTCTCTCTGGAGCTGTTGACTTGGACTCTGGTCAATTCTGGCTGTTTCCTTTCATGGGCTGACAGTTTGTCCAGGAATAACCTTTCGATCCTACTGGCCTGGCGCGTTATGGCGTCTCCCCTGGTGAAACCATTTTATCAGCTTTTTAAATGTTCTTAGACAAGGTCTTGCCAAATTGCCCAGGATGACCTTGAACTTGTGATCATCTTGCCTCAGCTTCTCAGTTAGCTGGGATTATGGGATATTTCACTATTCCTTGACCAATAATCTATTGATATTCAGACTTAGATGCCCAGTAGACATCTCAAAGTCAACATGTTCCATGCACCAACCGAACCCTACCTTTACTACTCACCTTCACAGTTCCCCAGATCAATGAATGACAACTCAATCCTTCTAGTTTCTTAGAACCCCCTATTCATTCATTCATTCATTCATTCATTCATTCATTCATTCATTCATTTATTTTGGGATAGGGTCTCACTATATAGCCCCGGCTGGTCTGGAATTTGCTATGTAGACCAGGCTGGCTTCAAACTCGGAGATCCTTCTGTCTCTGCCTCCAGAATGCTGGTATCAAAGGTATGAGCCACCATGCCCAGGTGTTTGGGTTTTTTGCTTTGTTGAGGCAGAGTCTTGCTAACCAGCCCTGGCTGGTTTAGAATTTCCTTTGTGGATCAGGCTGGCCTCAAACTTGCAGTCATCCTTCTGCCTCTGCCTTTGCTTCCCAAATGCTAGTTTACAGTGTGTACCTTCACCCCTAGAGGTGTTACTTTGTTTTGTTTGAGACAAGGTTTCACTACACAGCCCAGGCAGCTGGGTTCAAACTCAAGACCCTCCTGCCTCAGACTCCCTAGTGCTTAGATTATAGATGTGTGCCACTATGTCTGTCTAAAGTTTATTTTGTTGCGGTGCTGGGGATCAAAAACCCAGCTAGGTAAGATCAAACCCATGTTAGGTAAGTGCTCTACCACTGAACCATACTCCCAACCCTAAAATAATCTTCTTTCATTCATACTCGCAGCTGTCCATCAGCTATTCCTACTGATTTTCAAAACAGACACCAAATCTGACCATTTGCTGCTAACTTCCTCCCTTGGCATGAGCTGACATTAGTGAGTTATAGTCTCAACTGATCCCTTTGAAGGAATTTATTTATTTATTTATTTATTTATTTATTTATTTATTTATTTTTGTGACAAGGTCTCATACAGCCCAGGCTGGACTTGGCCTTGCTATATAACAAGATAACCTTGAATTCCTGACCCTCTTACCACTACCTTCTCAGTGCTGGGATTATAAGTGAGCACTACTGCACTGAAGATTGCTCTGTCTACATTAGTTCATTGGACCCCACTACATGGAGGTTCATCTTCCCCATTTCACAGCTGAGGAAACCAAAGTGAGAGTTTCATTTGCTGAAGGCCACAGGGCTGAGCTTTGATGCACCGCAACAATTTGAATCTGGAGTGGCTGTGTTCAAGCTGTGTTTTGGCTTCAAGCCCTGCCCTGGGGCCTCACGTCTGTAAGATGACGTGAAAGGACGGCAGTGGGCTGAACTGGGGCCCTTTGCCGATGCTGCTTTGGTGCCCAGTACTGCCACAGTCTTCATTCTTTTGCTTTAATCCTTCTGGATTCAACTTGGGGCAATCAGGCTCTTTTCCTAGCTTAAGGCTGTGTATATATCCCACCACGCTAGTTGATAAGAAAGGCTTCAAGGCTGACTTCAAGATTCAAGTCCAACCACAACCAGGAATTTGAAAGCCAGTGTTGGACAGTTCCAGAAACTTGTGGCCACTGAGATTGACTTACTGGCCTTTGTCCTTCCAGTCTTCTATCCATGGCCATATCTGATGCAGAAAATCTCATAAGTCCATATCTGAATGTCTTCCACTTTGGCTTCTGAAGTTCACATGAAAGGTGCTGCCCATGCCCACATGGCATCCTGGTGGTTTCAGAGTCTTGTTGATGGAGGAGGGTGAGGAAAAGAGAGGCTGTACCTTCCTAGACTACCCGATAAAACCAGCTAATCAGTGGTGGAATTGACACTCCTTTTCAGGACTGCGCCAGTCTGAAAGAGAAGCCTACCATTTAATTGTGCGACTTATGGAACCAGGGGAAATGGTAAGGAAATCCTTTGAGACTTTTTGAGAACTGATGAGGAAAGCAGAAAAATCTATAAATACATGGCTTTGCTAGCCCTAGCCCGGAAGCCACCTGAAAGTCAGCTCATCAGTGCTTTTGATTTGGGGAAACTTCTAAGGCCAGGCCACTAGACAGGGCAGCAGTGCCCTTCCTATCTGAAGGGTCTTTCTCATATATTCCTTGCCCTACTGTCTCCAGAGAGCTACAAAGGCTTAGGATATGGGTGAGCACCATCCAGGGAACCAGGTCTCAGTCTCTTGTTCAGTCTAGTTGAGCTGAGTCTAGGCTTGGGTATGAGGGGCAGAGTGTGGGGTGCAGGTCCCAGGTGCTGCTCAGGGATTGCCAGCAGTCTCTGTCTTCTGTTCTAGTCTGAAGTGGACAAGCTGAATTTCCTGAGAGCTGTGGAAACTTTGAGCAGCGCTGTGCATACCCAGGCAGATGGCAACATGAATAATTACTATCCCAAAACTCTCCTGGCCAAGAAAATTGAGGTGAGAAAGAACATAGCCCTTTTGGGAGTTGGTCATTCGGGGTTCAACCTGACAGTCCCAGCCTCAAGGGCTGGTGTCCCTCTCTGAGGGAAATTCTCATTTTCCCCTGGTCTTTCTAGCTATTAATCCTGGAAGAACCCACGGAGGTCTTGGACACCAGTGTGCGTCAGCAAGCCATGCTCTGCATCGTGGCCTTGAGGTTCCTTCCTGCGGGGATCTTTTCCCAGACCTCGGGACTTTGAAGCTGAGAACATTTGGGTAGACAGGAAGGGCAAAGCTTGGGAAATGTATTGATCTAAGGGCAGCAGAGACCATGGTTGTCACTTGTCTGACTACGTTCTGGGATTGGGGAGCTTTTGGAAATCCGTTAGGACACCTAGGGTAGGGAAGCCTCCCCCAAACAGGGTCCTCCCGTCTTGACCAGGGGTCTCTGGAAAAGTGGCCCACAGTCTTCTGATTCTCAGAGCAGAACAGGTTCATCCAGAGGGTCCTGGAAATATATCCCAGCCTCACAAGGACCTCCTCAAGCCCTTTGTTATTATTCAATTCCCCCAGCCAGGTGAATCCACCTTTCCACTTATGCCAGAAACTGGACCTGGTCAATGTTAGCATCACTAGTCTGTTCTCCTTACCGCTCATCGCGCCCAGTCTAGACCAAAAGGAGAGTACTAGTCTCTACCTTCAGGTAACCCCACACTGCCTCCTGCTGGAGATCTCCCTGTTGGGGTGGATTTGCCTTGAGGGGTCCCCTCCTGTTTGCTGAGCTTCCTGGCCTTCCTCATCCTCTGACTTTTCCTTTAGGAGCCCAGGGCCCCATGGACTCCATTCTGCCTGCTGGAATCCGGGGCTGCTTGTCTCCCCGCAGCTTTCCAGAGAATGGCCTGTGCCCACCTCCCCTGTCACTAAAGTTCACACACCAGACTTAGTCTTGAGAACAGGCAGTCTAGCAATCAAACCCATAGATTCTATAGAGCAACTGGCTGGAAAGCTGCCCGATTTTCTCAAGGACATTTAGTTTTAAAATCAGAGGTATCCTTGGGCTGGGAATGCAGCTCAGTGGCAAAGCACTTGCTTTGCACCCAAAAGGCTTTGATTTCAATCTCTAGAATTGCAAAAACAAAACATAGAAATCTCCTTAATCTGGTAGCATGACTCTCACGCTGAGAGTTCCAAGGGGACTGACTAATGCCTTCCTAATACCTCAGGTTTACTATTGGCAACAGTTGAAGGTGGGCCTGGTTCCCACCTTTAGTGAGGCCAAAAAAGTCAACAATAGGACAGACCAGAGCTGCTATGTGAGCAGATAGCCCGCTCCCCCCCCCCCCCCCGCCCCGGACTCCTGCCTCTGAATCCTATGGAAGGGTGGAAGTGATGGGAGGGTCCCCAGGGAGCTGAGTGAGCCACATGGCAACCATCCACTTCTATACCACATGTCTCCTCACTTGTCAGACTAACCAGGCCTTAGATGACATGCTACAAGCTCTTGTGATGGACGATATGAACCCCAACATGCTCATACTACAAAACTTTCTGGAGGTAGGTAGCTGTCTTAGAAAGCAAGGAAACCAAAATCCCATGTCATTTCTTATGCTATATACTGGGGAAGATAGGGAAAGACTGTGACGGGCTGGAGAGATAGCCTAGCGGTCAAGAGCGCCGACTGCTCTTGCAGAGGACCCGGGTTCGATCCCCAGCACCCACATGGCGGCTGAGAACCGTCTGTAACTCTAATTCCGGGAGAACTCCAGTTCCAGGGGAATCCGAGACCCTCTTCTGACCTCCGCGGCACTGCACTACACGGGTGCACAGACCTGCATGCAGACAGTACATTCATACACAAAAAAAAAAAAGAAAAAGAAAAGAAAAAAAGGAAAAGACTGTGACAACCTCAAAGATTCTCAAACCTTAGCATGCACAAGCTTCACTCAAAGGCATCCCTGCATCTCCCCAAGATGTTCCAAGGATCATTTTGAGAACCAGAATCATCAGGCTCAGGGTCTGTTTCCCTCCAGAATGTGGACATGTTGGGGCATGAGCAGTGATCACACTGTGTCCAGGTTGGACGTGACTCTTCTTAGCATATTTTCCTTTGCTGTAACTGCTCCTTGATGGAAGCCTCGGTGCGCACCCCTTAGGCTGCTTTTCTACTCTTTGAGGCCCTCTAAGAGACTCAAAGCATTACAAAGGATTTTTTTTCCTTTAACCCATTTCAAATATTCTTAGTTCTGACAAATTTTCATCTCTTCAGGGTGAGTCTGAATTGGAGAAATAGCCAATAGTAGTCTCTTGAAAATAATGTTCATGAACAAGACGGTTACTGAGCAGGGTGAGGTATTTTGCAGAAAATATTCTGTGTGACTGCAAATAAAGAGACTAAAGTGTCCAGGAATCTTACAAAACAGCCTCAACAAGGGCTGTACACTGAGGAGATATTGATCCATATTTGGCTGAGTGAGGGACATAGTGCTTTGGAATGTATCACTGCTGCTGTGCTTGTTGAGAGGCTTGTTCAAGCTTTATAGACTCATTGTGACTCTGATAGCAAATCCTCTGTTATTCTTGGAGCTCATGGGGAAGGGAGGCACTAGCTCTAGCCATGGTCAGGGTGCTGTCCTCAGGATTCATTACTGGACTTCTCACTCTCCAAAGACAAATGGTTCTGGGCTCAGTATGTCTATAATCATGGGACCGAAATGCTGAAGCAGGAGGATTGCTGTGAGTCTGAGGACAGTCTGGGCTACATGACGAGACTCAAACACATAACAAAACAAAATAATAAAAAAAAGAGCACCATATGACAGTTTCAATCTCTCATAGAAAATAGGTTATTTTTTAAATTTTATTTATTGTCGTATGTGTATGAATGTGCTGTCTGCATGTCAGTTGGTGCACCCGTGTCATGCAATGCCTCAGAGGTCAGAAAAGGGTGTCGGATTGCCCTGGAACTGGAGTCAAAGATGGTTCTCAGCTGCCATGTGGGTGCTGGGGATCGATCCCGGGTCCTCTGCAAGAGCAGTTGGCACTCTTAACCACTAGGCCATCTCTCCAGCCCCGAAAATAGGTTATTTTATATGTAACCAATTTTAGATTACATTCGCCAATTTGTTTGGACTCACTTTTTTTTTTTTTATGTGTATGAGTGTATTGTCTGCATGTAGGTTGATGCACCTGTGTCATGCAATGCTGCAGAGGTCAGCAGAGGGCATTGGATTCCCCTGGAACTGGAGTTAAAGACAGTTCTTAGCTGCCATGTGGGTGCTGGGAATCGAACCTAGGTCCTCTGCAAGAACAGTCGGTGCTTTTAACTGCTGAGCCATCTCTCCAGCCCCTGGACACACTTTTTTAAAATAAAATTATGATAGCATAGGGTCTAGAGAGATGGCTCTGTGGTTAAGGGCACTTATTACTCTTCTGGAGGACTGAGACTTGGTTCCTAGCAGCAACATGACAGCTAACACCTGTCCTTGGTTTTAGTACCAAAGGATCAGATGCCCTCTTTGGGCTTCTGTGATCACTGCACACACGTGGTACATTTATATACTTGTAGGCAAAACACTCATACACATAAAACTAAAATCTTAAGTGAGAGAGATGGCTGAGCAGTTAAGAGCACTGGCTGCTCTTACAGAAGACTCAGGTTCAGTTCCCAGCGCCCACATGACAGCTAACAACCTTTCATAACTCCAGTTCCAAAGGATCCAACATCCTCTTCTGACTTCTGCAGGCATTGTCTAACATGGATGCATTTACGTACATTCAGGCAATGCACTCATACACATAAAATAATAATAATAAATACAATAGTGTAAAAATAAAATCTTTTAAAAAACAACGATAATTTATGTTGGTTGTAACAGTAAGCTTCCTAGGACTGAAAAGGCTGTACATCTTGTGTTTCTTTCTGGACTACTTGTTCTTTTTTGTTGTAGACCTGCATAAAAATATCAGTATTACCAGGCATGGTGGTGCAGCCTTTAATCCCAGCACTCAGGAGGCAGAGGCAGGCGGATCTCTGTGAGTTCAAGGCAAGCCTGGTCTACATAGCACGTTCTAGGCCAGCTGGGGCTAAAGGGAAACCCTGTCTCAAAAATTATATATACATACATATATATATATATATATATATGTATGTATATATATTAATCAATACTAACCATGTCACTGATTCAATATTATGCTTCCTTGAAATTTCCTCTGCCAAAGAAATTATTTCATTGCCTTTTAATTTGGCCTCAGGCAGGTTCTTAGGAATGTTGCAGAAAGTAGCCGGATTCTTTCCCAAAATATCATATGAATGGCCTCTAGCACAGTTGCCGTTTAAGTCCTTGCTTCCCTCTCCTGAGACATCTTGAGCTGGACCTTTGAATTCCACATTACTCTCAGAAGTACTGTCTTCCTGGGGTTGGAGAGATAGCCTAGCGGTTAAGAGCATCAACTGCTCTTGCAGAGGACCCAGGTTCGATCCCCAGCACCCACATGGTGGCTGAGAACCATCTGTAACTATAAGTAGACTCTGTGTTTTTTTTTGTTTTGTTTTGTTTTGTCTTTTCGAGACAGGGTTTCCCTGTAATCCCAGCTATCCTGGAACTCACTCTGTACCAGGCTGGCCTTGAACTCACAAAGATCTGCCTGCCTCTGCCTCCCAAGTGCTAGGATTAAAGGCATGCGCCACCACGCCTGGCAGACTCTGTCTTTATATAGATGTATGCTAGGAAGATGAAGTGAGTTCTTTATCCACAGACTCGTTATGAGCAGTGCTATTCTTTTTTTTTAAAATATGTATGAGTGTACTGCATGTAGGTTTGTGCACCCACGTCTTGCAATGCCGCGGAGGTCAGAAGAGGATGTCAGATTCCCCTGGAACTGGAGTTAAAGATGGTTCTCAGCCGCCATGTGGGTGCCGAGAATTGAACCTGGGTCCTCTGCAAGAGCAGTCACTTTCTTAACTGCTAGGCCATCTCTCCAGCCCTGAGCAGTGCTATTCTTACCAATTGCACTGGCTCTGAATCTACTCTTCGGAAAGGACTTTACTCCTTCCCCTGGCCTAGCAGGTGGGAATTTGTGTAGCTAGGTTGTCAAGAGGATCCCGTCTTCCACGCTCTCCCACTCCTCCTTGCCCTTATTCCTGTGGGAAGAGACTCAGAAGGTAACAGGTGCTTTGCTTCATGGGGCTTCCTGTACTTTGCAGCCCACTGCACTGCCTTCCTGTTAGTCGTTTTGGTTGTCAGGGTTGTAGAAGCCAGACAGGCAAGGAAGGGAGTGTGGCTCCACAGCAGTGTTGACGGGTATCTCTCCTCCCTGTACAGATCATCTTACCATGGTTAACGTTGTCAGACAAGACGCAAGAGCAGACCAGGGCCTTGGGCACTATTTCCCGGTTGCTGAGATTCATTTCCAATTTCTCTGAACTGTTGGTGAGTACTGGGGAATAGTGCAAAGCTGGCCCAGTGGGGCCTGCTTCTCTGCACAGGACTAACTGAGGCAGGCTCTCTGGAGCACTGGTGGTCAGAGGGGTCTCCCACTCTTCTGCTGTTCCTGAGAGACAAGAGGCTTGATTGTTTTGCTTTGTTCTGAGCCTAGAGAGCTCCAATTTGTTGGATACCTTGAAGCTTTGGTGGAGGGCCTTGGCCTACACAGGTAGCTGGAGAATGTGTTTCTTTGCATGCTGGGTAGGGAGGCTTTATTGTCCAGAAGAGTATAGAGTTGGGGAGGGCAGGGACACACATAGGAAATAGTGGAGGGACATGGAGGAGAGGACAGCTTTGGGGTGAGGGTGGGAGTCTCACTGGGAGAAGTTCTTCTCGGGATGTTGGGCAGCTATCTTTCACTTCCTGTCAGCACATGAAATCGTTCTCCATGAACGGGAAGCTGATGGGCACCTTGGGCCTCCTCTGTATGGGCACCAATCAAGAGATCAGCTCGGCGGCTTCAGAGGCACTTTACTATTTGTTCACAGTCCTTGTACTTCAGAGAAGTAAGTAGGCTGAGACCGGCTGGCCTCTTGCTGCTGAACTCACTGAATCAGAGGATCCCTACATTGTTTCAGACCCCAAAAGGCTGGGACCTTTTCTGGGGTTTCCCAAGAGGGAACATGATATGCAGGATGCAGGGACACTAGCTGATCAGCTACGAGCTGATCTGAAACTTTGCCAACCCCGTTTCTGATACCATGCCTTTTTCAGTGACATTCTTGGGGTGGTGGGGAAGCTAAACCCCCAGCAGGGGTCTGTTTGGGTCTTTAGTATTTCCTAGTTGTCCCATCCTGACTGCTCATTGTAACACTGGGGAGGTAAGCATCCGTTTTCAGGAAACAAATGTATGAATCCTTGATCTAGATCCTCTGTCCCAGTCACAATCACAGAGGTGCCAATGGAATTTGCAAATAATATCCCAAAGTCAGTTTCAGAGACTCTGGCTTCTTGTGATTCAGTAGGAGTTCATGCTGCTAATCACACAGAGAGGGATCATTGTGGATTCTATCATGTTATACAGGACAGCTTGAGTTCCAGCCACATCTCTCTACCCTTCTGCATGGGTGCTAGGGATTGTCTTCCATTCTTTTGGGTTACCTGCTATTTCAAGGGAAGGGGGAGCATGGGTTTTTCTGATTCTGTGCAGACCTAGCCCCTGACTTGCTGTTTTTGGATTGGAGGTGTGAGAACAAATACAGAGACCATCCTGAAGGACTTACAGAAGCATTTCCGTGGAAGTTGGCTGGTCACCATGCAGAATCTCGCATTGGTAATCCAGCTGTCCTTTGTGCACAGGATGCACAGAGGTGAAGGGTTAGCAGGAAAGAAAGAGGGGTGGTGGAAAGGCTGAGGGGTGACCTTGAACTGGGGACACAGAAGACTACTCCCCATAGACTGGGGCATCTGCAGCGTCCAGAGTCTTGGGGTTGTCAGGCTGAAGGTGTAAAGTGCATTCTCCTAGCCACACTTGAGCTGTGTGAAGTTGGAGGTCACCAGGTAAATTTTAGAAAAAAGTACAGTCAACTGCTTGTAGATTGCTTGCATGCCTTTGACTGTGGCTTAGCTCTAACTTCATTCATTCACTAAGGGCGTAATGGGTTGTCTTAACTCTGATGTCCCCAGGCTCAGCCAACCCTTATTACTTTAGCTCTTTAGCCATAAGTCCAGGGCTCATTCTGTTTCTTCCTTTTCCTCCCTCTCTACATAAAATACCACACCTGTCTGCTCTGCCTCCTAAGCAGCTCTTAAATTTGTCCACTCCACTGCAGCCCCACCCTAGCCATTGACTGCGTCTACTATCACCTCTTTATTTCCTGGGTCACTATTATCGTCCCTCTTCCAGCCACATCTCTGTCACATCATCTTTATGTACAGCCAGAAATATATTTCTAAAGTACAAACCTCATTGTCCTCTTCTTGCTAGACTGCGCAGACCCCCATTGTCCTTATACTACAGTCTGAACTTCCTCTCTTGGGCCTGCAAGGACATTTGCACTCTGGTTTTACCTGTCCCACCTCGTCCTGACTCATTCTCTTCTTTCCCTGGCCCAGGTCTCAGGTTCAGGACCCCTGAGTCACACTGACTTCCCCTCAATGTGAGCTCCTCTCCCAGGCTTCGCCCATCCTGCCCTTCTCCTGGAACCAGCTCCTTGTTTTCCCTCAGTCTGCAGAGACTCCAGGGAGCCTTCTCTAGTCTGTTAGGCCAATTTCAGTGCCCTGCAACACACACGGGCCTTGTCAACATTTCACATACAACAGTAGCTTTCCTCCTTCATTGTCCCAACTGATGGTAAGTTCCTAGATGGCAAAGGCGTAAGCCCCCTCCAGATGGCAACAAGAGGACCACACGCAGAGTTGTCACCAATGTTGTTTGAATGCAACAAACCTCACACGGCAGTGCAGATTCATCTGCCAAGCACGTTGGTTTCGTGGGACAGCAGTTCTCCTTGCTTTGGAATGCCGTAAACTAACTAGGAATCGTTTCCAATGGTCTCCCCTCATTGCATCCTGAGCTCAGCACTGAAATGCCTCTGTCACTGTCCTCTGTGCCACAGTGTCTGGGTCATTGACCCTTCCTGGAGCTTCATACCACGCATATTTCCCAGGGTCTGCCTCCCCCATGTTTCTCTCTGGATGTCAGAGGCTTTGGGGCAGTCCTCCAGGGGGACACTAGCAAAGTGGAAAGCTCTTTTCTTCTTTTAGTTCTTCAGGAAATACCTGACTCCTGTAGAGAGAGCTGATATGATTAAGGTAGCTGTAGAGGCCACCACCGGTGCCAGCGCCCATGATGTCATTGCAGCCTCCAAGATGTTAAAGATGATCCTGAAGTACAATCTTGCAGAAATTGAAAAGGTAGGCTTTCTGGAAGACTGAATGCTTCAAAGTCCTTCTGTTCTGTTTTGGGGCCTTGCTCTGTTTTATTTCCTACAGGCTTGAGTTTAAGAGATCCTGGTCCTTTAGCCCAGAGAAGAAGCTAAATGGTGAGTAGTTTACGATAGTCTAAAAGGCATTTCTGTGGGAAAGAATGAGGTGATGACCATCAAGGACCCCCCCCCCTGATCAGGCAGGCAGAAATTGAGTCAAAGCTATAACACAAGAGAACTGTGGGCTAACAGGACCAAGCGAGACCTTAGTCATCCCTCCTGCTTCCAGACAGTGTAGGGGGATTAGGTATGTGGCTGTGTCTTCATTCAGGTGAGAGAATATAGGTGCAGATATAGATATGTGTATTAGATACTTTGGCATTGCTGTGACCAAAATACTCAACACAAACAACTGGAGGACAGGTTTATTTTGGTTCATGGTTTCGGTCTATTACAAAAGGAAGGAATGACGAGGAATCTCAGGACAGGTAGCAGGAGTGTGTGGAGGGTGATCGTGGGGCCGGGCTGCTGCTTCCATGCTCCTAGTAATGCACTCTAACGACTTGGGCCCCACCTCACAAAAGTTCCACAACCTCCCAAAATAATGCCAGCAGCTAATGAGCAAGTGTTCAAAGCATGAGACGGTGGAGAGTGTGGAGTGACATATTTTCTGGGGGAGACATGAGCAAAGGTCTATTCACCCCAGATAGGAACCTGACAATAGGCCAAGGCATGACACCGCCAAAGTCCAACTTGGCATTTTACACTTCTGGATCACAACCTGGCACTGAAGGAAGTCACGACGAGAACTCAAACAGGAACTGAGGCAGAAACCATGGAGGAGGGCTTTTTACTGGCTCACTTACTGGGCCACTCACTGGCTCATGCTCAGCTAGCTTTCTTTATTTTATTTTACTATTTATTTTATTTTATTTTATTTTAGTGTATGAGGGTCTGCATATAAATTGGTGCACCTGTGTTATGCAATACCTCGGAGGTCAGAAGACGGTGTCAGATTCCCCTGGAACTGGAGTTAAAGACAGTTCTTAGCTGTCATGTGGGTGCTGGGAATCGAACCCTGGGTCCTCTGCAAAAGCATTCGGTGCTCTTAACCACTGAGCCATCTCTCCAGCCCCTCAGCTAGCTTTCTTATACAGCCTGGGCTCACCTGCCTAGAGATGGTGCCGCCCACCACCGACTGGGTCCGCCCATGTCAATGGCCCACATGGGCCCACAAACCAGAAATGGCCACAAGCCCAACTGAGGAAATTCTTCAATTGAAGTTCCCTCTTCCCAGGTGACTCTGGGTTGTGTCAAGTTGAGAATAAAAATCAACCAAGGCACAAATCATGGTGGTGTAGGTGTATACAGCTGTTCCTTGACTGATGATGGGGAAATGTCCTAATAAACTCATTGAAAATAGTGGATGTTGAAAAGGTACGTAGCCCACTGAACATCCTAGATTAGCAGCACAGGGTCTGCTTTCTCCTTTTGTGATCTGGTTGCTAGTGGAGGTGCAACTCATTGCTCCCACCTAGCAGCAAGAGGAATTGTATCACATACCCAGAAAAGATGAAAATTCAAAGTGTTGTTTTTACTGAATGGTCATTGTTTTGTACCATCAGAAAGTTGAAAAACCCCAAAGCCGAGGGCTAACTGCATTGGTTCATGCCTATAAAATTGATGAGACACAGGCATGAACAGGAGTGAAACATAGAGATGCCCATGTCAGAGGACAGACTGGTTCTCAGGAAGGGTAGTTACACTTTGTTTTTGTTATTAAACCATTTAAAAATATTTTATGAACTAATAGAACCATTGTCATTTGACTGTCAGCCCTCTGCCTTGCTCGCACCTCCTTAGTAGGTCTTATCAGCATTCCTGGGTCTGACCCTTTAACAGTTCTCTGACCTGGACAGTCATCTGACCACATACCTCAAAGCAGACTACTGATGGGGTCCTTAGAGTTGAAGGAACCTCTGGGACCAGCTACATAACCTCCTCCTTGAGGCTCAGATTCCCTTCCAGAGAGCCCATGGCAGCCAGACTCTGCTGAAAGCAAGTGCTTCATTACTTTATTTGTGAATGACTTTTTTTTTTCTTTTTGGTCTTTTCGAGACAGGGTCTCCCTGTAGCCCCAGCTGTCCTGGAACTCACTCTGTAGACCAGGCTGGCCTTGAATTCACAAAGATCCACCTGCCTCTGCCTCCCCAGTGCTAGGTTTAAAGGCGTGCACCACCACGCCCAGCTGTGAACTACTTATTTAAAAATTATTACTGTATTTTAATAGAAAATCTATGAATACTTACAGTGCATTGATACATTGTGGAATCACTAAATCAAGCTCATTAATCTATCCATTAGCCTCAGATACTTAGTTTGTTTAGGTTTTATTATTGTTCTTAAATGATTTGTTTATCTTTATTTTATGTGTATGAGTGTTTTTGTCTGCATGTATGTAAGCATATTACAGAAATTAGCCACAGGCGGACCTGGCCTGTACAGAAGTCTCAGAGCACAGGATGCAGAGGAAGTTATTCTTTATTACACATGGACTGAGCAAACCCTGCTCAAGAGAAACTGAGGCATGACCAGAAATACAGGGTCTTATGGGATTTTTCACTTTATCCCTTGGCAATAATTATATTGGTGGCTTTGAGACTTCCAGTATAGACATGTACATGTCCCTTAAGTTATTATAGGAAATTTAAATAGTCAATTTTTTTGTTTTGTTCTGAGACAGGGTCTCCCTATAGCCCCAGCTGGCCTGGAACTCACTCTGGAGACCAGGCTGGCCTTGAACTCACAGAGATCTGCCTGCCTCTGCCTCCTAAGTACTGGGATTAAAGGCGTGCACCACCACGCCCAGTTTAAAGATGGTTCTTAGCCGCCATGTGGGTGCTGGGAATTGAAGCCCTGTTCTCTGCCAGAGCAGTCAGACAAGTGGGGGTTGTGACACTTCCCAAGCATATGCTGATGCCGGTCCAGGCTTAACTATTTTAACAAATAAGATAAGCAGGTGCTTCCTTAAAGGCCACTATAAGAGGCATCATGGAGCTCACAGACTAGTTTTTTAGTTATCTGCTTTGTCTTATCTCAGCCTGGGAATGAGCTCAGAGTGGCCTTTATGATTTGGGTTCAAGCAGAACCTCCCAAAGCTCACTGTCACCTCTACCTGTATTAACAAGCATACCTATTATTAGGAGTACATAAGGTTCTTTTCAGATAGATTTCTTAGTTCTTACTCATCTATCTACCTTGTAGAACAAAGTTCATCAGATTACTTTTCCTTGCGTATCCATGCATGCAATGCCCACAGCGGCCAGAAGAGGGTGACAGATCCCCGTGGAACTGGAGTTATTAGCCTCCATGTGGGTGCTGGAAACTGAGCCCAGGTCCTCTGCAAGAGCAGCCAATGCTCTTAACCCCTGAGCCATCTCTTCACCCCCTATTATTTTATATTTAATTACGCGTATATGTGTATATCGAATGGGAGTATGTGCAATGTACGTTCAGGGGCCTGTGGAGTCTGGACACTGAACTTGGGTCCTCTGGAACTGTATAATGTACTCTTAACCACTGTGTCATCTCTCCAGCCCTCATTATTTTTATTTATTTATTTTTACAGTGAGAACATTTAAAATATTTTTTCTTAGCTTAAACACATTGATATTAGCTATTGTCCCATGCTTAACGGGACAATACATATTCTGAGTTTGTTTCTCCTAACTGAAATTTTATTTTATTTTATTTATTTTGTATGTGTATGAATGTACCGTCTGCATGCAGGTTTGTGTCCTAACTGAAATTTTGTACTCTTTGCCAACATCTTCCTAGTTCTCCCTACCCCAAACCCCTGCTGTGGGTTTGACTTTTTCAGATTCCACATGTGACATCGTGAGTCATGTAATATTTCTTTTTGTTTGGCCTGCTTATTTAGCATGATGCCCTCCAATTTCATCTACACTGCTGCAAATGGCAGAGTCTCTTATTTTTCAGACTGAATAGTATTCCATTGTGTATGGAGAACACATTTTCTTTTTTTTTAATGTTATTTATTATTTTTTTTTAAATTAGTTTTTATTGATGCTTTGTGCATTTCATACATTTTTTCCAATTCAGTTCAGGCTTATTTCCCTTTCCCTCCCCCCCCACCCCCACCCCATCCCAGATCATGCATTCTGCCATAACTGTCCTGCATCTTTCTCTCAGTTGATTTTATGTGTATGAACAAATTGCCTGCATGTATGTAACTGCACCTGTGTTGTACAATGCCCGTGGAGATCAGAAGAGGGTGTTGGATCCTCTGGAACTGGAGTTATGAATGGTTGTTAGCTGCCATGTTGTTTCTGGGAATTGAACCTGGTTCCTCTGCAAGAGCAGCCAGTGCTCTTAACTGCTGAGCCATCTCTCCAGCCCCCCAGAACACATTTTCTTTATTCTTTCATCAGCAAATGGACACTTAGTTGTTTCCATTTTTTTGGCTGTTGTGAATAGTGACACATGAACACAGGGGTGTGGCTGCATATGGTATATTGACTTCATTTCCCTTGGATAGATCCTGCGGTTTAGGGCTGCAGATCACCTGGGAGTTCTATTTCCCATTTTCGGAGGCACTTTCATATTGGTTTCACAATAGCTTTAGCAGTGTACGCTCCCACTAACAGTGCAAGACTAAGCACTTCTGTCACTAAGGAGTTCTTCCTCATAGAGAACTGGACTCCTCTTCCCGCCTCACAGCTTCTAATCACTATGGGGGTGATGAGGAATTCAGTTAATATTCAGACTTTGTTAATGCCAGGTTGCAAGCCTTGCACTTGCCTTATTTGCATGTTATCTTATTTATTTTTTTAATTTTTTATTATTTTATCTGTATGAGTGTACTGTCCGCATGTAAGCAGGTACACCCGTGTCATGCAATGCTGTGGAGGTCAGAAGAGGGTGTCAGAGTCCCCTGGAACTGGAGTTAAAGACAGTTCTCAGACAACCATGTGGGTGCTGGGGATCGAACCTGGGTCCTCTGCAAGAGCAGTCGGTGCTCTTAACTGCTGAGCCATCTCTCCAACCCCTATCTTATTTATTTTAAAATATTTAGCTGGGTGTGGTGGCACACACCTTTAATCCTAGCACTTGGGAGGCAGAGGCAGGCGGATCTTTGTGAGTTCAAGGCCACCCTGGTCTACAGAGTGAGTTCCAGGACAGCTGGGGCTACAGGGAGACCCTGTCTCAAAAAAAAAATTTTTTTTTTTGTCTTTTTCGAGACAGGGTCTCCCTGTAGCCCCAGCTGTCCTGGAACTCACTCTGTAGCCCAGGCTGGCCTTGAACTCACAAAGATCCGCCTGCCTCTGCCTCCCAAGTGCTAGGATTAAAGGCGTGCGCCACCACGCCCAGCTCAAATTTTTTTTTAATTTATTATTTCTATTGTATGTGTATGAGTGTTTAGCCTACAGGTATGTAAGTGTACCTGTGTCATGCAATGTCTCAGAAGAAGGCAAATTCTGCTTTGGAGATAGGTGTAATTGTTCTTATTTTCTTCGCGAGGATATGAAACTCAGGATGAAAGTGACTTCTGTGCTCGAAGTCACACAGATAGTAAGTTGGGAGGTGACATCTGAGCCCAAGTGGTATGGGGACTCCAGAGTCCATGCCATGGACTCTGTTCACCACAAGGCTGCCTCTGCTTCATGTAGCAGTGAACAGACTTGCCATCTGTCCTCCTACAGTGGTCTTCCCAGGCAGCAAGCCTGTGCCCCTGTCCTCCTTCTCCAAGTAATTTATTCTTCATCAAATGGCTTCCGAACATTGTGTAGTCCTCCCTGGCTGCTTTCTTTTTTTAAGCATTAAAATTTTTTTTAATTTTATTTATTTATTTTTTTAATGTGTATGAGTGTATTGTCTGCATGTAGGTTTGTGCACCCGTGTTATGCAATGCCACAGAGTTCAGAAGAGGGCGTTGGATTCCCCTGGAACTGGAGTTAAAGACTGTTCTCTTAAAGACTGTTCTCTTAAAGACTGTTCTCTGCCATGTGGGTGCTGGGGATCGAACCAGTGTCCTCTGCAAGAGCAGTCGGTGCTCTTAACCACTAGGCCACCTCTCCAGCCTCCTGGCTGCTTTCTGAGAGTATGGGGAGTGCGTGTCCATGGTCCTCTGGGAGAGGCTGGCCATGGCAGGGTTCCGTGGGGCAGTGATGTCCTCAGTCCCGCATCGTGTGTGCAGCCCCACATCTGGTGCTCGGTTGTGTGACTCCCACTCAGCAGGTGGTACTGTCCAGAAAGAACCTCTCTCCCGTCTTTTCAGGTGTCAGAAATCATCCAGTTCATTTACTACAACTTGAACAGAATCACCGAGAAAACCGCCCAGACTACCATAAAGAAGATGCTCCAACTCCTGGTCCAGTCCTACACAGCTGAAGTCATCCTGACACTATTCAGGATAGGGGACCACACGCAAAGGTAAGCCACTCTCTCGACTGTAGACTTACAAGCCACTAAGCAGTCTTTTTATTAACTTATCCCTGTGTATGTGGGTGTATACATTCATGGGAATTCTTCTGTGCACATGTGCGTGGAGGCTAGAGATGACACTGAGTGTCTTCCTTAGTCACACTTCACCTTATTTTTTTGAGTCAGGGTCTCTCCGTGAACTGGGAGCTCACTGGTTTGGCTTGGCTGGGGGGCGGGGGCAGCAGGCTCCAGGGATCTCCACATCTCTGTCTCCCCAGTACTGGGGTTATAGATGTGTGCTGCTACACCCAACTTTTTTTAAATTTTATTTCTGTATGTGTATGAATGTACTATCTGCATGTAGGTTTGTGCACCTGTGTTGTGCAATGCCCCAGAGGTCAGAAGAGGGTGTCGGATTCCCCTGGAACTGGAGTTCTCCTGGAATTGGAGTTACAGACGGTTCTTAGCCTCCATGTGGGTGCTGGGGATCGAATCCAGGTCCTCTGCAAGAGCAGTCTGTGCTCTTAACCGCTAGGCCATCTCTCCAGCCCCTCACCCAACTTTTTATGTGGTTGCTGGCCATCCAAACCCAGCTCCTTATGCTCATATAACAGGCACTTTACCAGCTGAGCAATCCTCACAGCCACTATGTTAGTCTTAAGATTAAAATATTCAGTTTTCTCTCAGGCCCTTGGCGCCAGCAGCATGGCAAGTGTCGTGGTCTGTGTACTGCCAGGAAGCTCCGTAGTCACGGACGGGACCAGAAGTGGCATGATAAACAGTACAAGAAAGCCCGTTTGGGCACGGCCCTAAAAGCTAACCCGTTTGGGTGTGCTTCCCATGCCAAGGGAATCGTGCTGGAAAAAGAAGGGGTGGAAGCTAAGCAGTCAAATTCGACTATCAGGAAGTGTGTCAGGCTCCAGCTCATCAAGAACGGCAAGAAGATCAGTCTTTGTACTCAGTGACGGTTGCCTGAACTTCGCTGAGGAAAACGAAGTTCTGGTTGCTGGATTTGGTCGGAAAGGTCATGTGGTTGGTGATATTCCTAGAGGCCACTTTAATGTTGTTAAAGTAGCCAACATGGGGCTGGAGAGATAACCTAGCGGTTAAGAGCACCGACTGCTCTTGCAGAGGACCTGGGTTCGATCCCCAGCACCCACATGGTGGCTAAGAACCGTCTGTAACTCCAATTCTAGGAGAACTCCAGTTCCAGGGGAATCTGAGACCCTCTTCTGACCTCTGTGGCATTGCACGACACAGGTGCACAAACCTACATGCAGACAGTACATTCATACACATACAAAAATAAATAAAATTAAAAAAAATAATAAAGTAGCCAACGTGTCTCTTTTGGCCCGGTACAAAGGCAAGAAGGAAAGACCAAGGTCCTAAATTTTGGTGATGGAAACACAGTTGTAGTAAACTTTCAAATGCCAAAAAAGAAAGATTAAAATATTCAAGCCGGGCGTGGTAGCGCACGCCTTTAATCCTAGCACTTGGGAGGCAGAGGCAGGCGGATCTCTGTGAGTTCAAGGCCAGCCTGGTCTACAGAGCGAGTTCCAGGAAGCTAGGGCTACAGGGAGACCCTGTCTTGAAAAGACAAAAAAAAAAAATTCAATACTTAATATTTTTTTTACATATTTGTGGTACAGTGGTTACAAGAATAGTCAGCTTTATTGCAGAAAATTTGGAAAGCATGTAAAGTTTAGAAAAATCAAAGCAAATAATAAATTAAATCTCAGCCAAAAGTACCCTCTGCTGTCACTTGAGTATAATTTATAATTTGCCTACATTTTGAAAAAAATATATAAAATTAAGCTTATACTGTAACTACCAATTGGTACATTTTCATTTATGGTTTTTTAAAAAATATTTTGTTTATTATTTCTATTGTATGTGTATGATTCTATTGTCTGAATGTATGTAAGTACTCCCATTGTGCAGTGTCTAGAGAGGTCAGAGAGGGAGCTGGATCCCCTGGAATTGGAGATATGGATGGTTGCTAGCCATCAGTGGGTGCTGGGAATTGAACCTGGGTCCTCTGCAAGAACGGCCAGTGCTCTTAACTACTGAGCCATCTCTTCAGTCTTCATTCAATGTTTTATTATAACATTTACCAAGTTAAAAATCCTTTAATAAGCAAATTTTAATGGCTTCCTGATTTTACATTGTATGGACATACTATAGTATAATTTTCTTTTTTGAATAAAAAATATAATATACATGCAGTAAAATTTACCCCCCCCCCTTTTTTATTTTGTCTTTTTGAGACAGGGTTTTTCTCTAGCTCTAGCTGGCCTGGAACTCGCTAGATAGACCAGGCTGGGCTTGAACTCACAGAGATCCACCTGAATGTCCCGAGTGCTGGGACAAAAAGCATGCACCCCTGCGTCTGGCTAAAATTCACTCTTTTAATGTATATGCATTTTCTAAAATGCATGGTCATAATAATCATTGCCAACAAATCATTACTAATCATTCCAACCAAGAGGGCACAACCATGATATCCTTCCCACTACTTCCCTTGTTCTGCCTGTCTGAGGTCAGCTCTTTCGTATACTTTCAGCTGTTGGCAACAGCTGGTCTGTTTTCTATTTTTGTAGCTTTGCCTTTTCCAGAATGCTAATGTATCTATCTATTTATTTATTTATTTATTTATTTATTTATTTATTTATTTTGGTCTTTTTGAGACAGGGTCTCCCTGTAGCTCTGGCTGTCCTGGAACTCACTCTGTAGACCAGGCTGGCTTTGAACTCACAGAGATCCACCTGCCTCTGTCTCCCAAGTGCTAGGATTAAAGGCATGCGCCACCATGCCCGGTGCTAATTTATCTTTTTAAAAAATATTTTATTATTGGGGCTGGAGAGATGGCTCAGTGGTTAAGAGCACCAACTGCTCTTGCAGAGGACCCAGGTTTGATTCCCAGCACCCACATGGTGGCTAAGAACCATCTTTAACTCCAGTTCCAGGGTAATCCGACTCCCTCTTCTGACTTCCTCAGCATTTCAGGACATGGGTGCATCAACTTACATGCAGACATTACACTCATACACATAGAAGAAATAAATAAAAAAATAAAAATAAATTTAAAAATTTTATTATTTTTTTCCAAAGACAATTTTTATTGAAGCTTTGTGCATTTTGTGATGGTTAATCCTGTGTGTCAACTTGACTGGACTAAGGAACAAATAAGAGAAAAATGATCTTCAGATTGGACCACCTCAACCCGCATGGCCCACCCCAAATGTGGGCATTACCTTCTGCAGCAGGCAGTATAAAAGGCCACGGCAGAAGGAGCTGGTCCCTTTTCTCCTGCGGCTTGCCTCTTTCATCTGGTGAGTTTGTCTTGCTGCTGTGATCAACCTTTCGGATCCCAGCGTGTACTGAGACCAGCAGATCTCCTGGAATCCATTCGGGCCTTCAGCACTAGATTGGGACTACTGAAAAGACACCTCCAGCCTTGCGGACTGAGCAGTTCCCTGGATTCTCGCCTTTCCAGTGTGGTGCAGTTACTGTTGGACTCCTTGAAGTCTGTCATGTGAGCAAATCAATAAATTGTATATAGCTATATATTCGTCCTGTTTGCTTCTATTTCTTTAAAGAACCCAGACTAAACAGATTTTGGTACCGAGAGTGGTTCTAGAGAAACAGAATTGAAAGGAATGAATTTCTTTAGTGGGCTTGGTAGTCTCTGGGCCAGCTCTCCAACTCAATGAAGCTAGAGTTACTGAAGGCTTTCCTGGTGGCATAAAGAGGAATGATAATCCTTGGTGCAGATATTTGATGTAATTATGAAGATAGATCCATTTGACTCACCTACTCGCCTCTTGTGAGAAGCAAGAAATTTAGCGAATCTACATATAAAACGTTCAAGAAATTGCGGAAAAATAAGGAAAATATGATTTGCCTGGTTGCTCCTAGCATGTCTGGTAAAACTGATAGAGAAAATAAGGAGTCAGTGATAAATAGACCAGCTGCAGATTCGAAACAACAGTTTAAAAAGTTTACCAAGTGTGCTCTGGAAGAGCATCTTCTGCTCCAGCAGCCAAAGAGCTAAACAGCAGAAAATCAAGCTGGAACCTTATTATAGTTTGGCTGATTTACAACGCAAATTTATTCCCAGCCAGAAGAGTGCAGCAGTTAAAGTGAGAGCACTGGTGGGGAAAGGGTAGAAACCTGAAACTTGGGATGGAGATGTTGGGAGAACCATGATGATGAGGATTTGAACCCTCGGATTCTGAGGGATTTTCTTTATCTGAGGAATTAATCTCCCACCCTCGCAGAGAATCCACACCCTGCAGATCCCTCCTTCCCACCCTTGCCTGAGGAAACTAATCCCCCTCCCAGTGGGAGCTAATGTCCTCAGGCCAACAATTGTTGCCTCTAGACCTATAACCAGATTGAAGTCTAAGCAAGCCCTCAATGGTGAGATAGAAAGTGTGTCCAAGGAGGTGCACTACACCACTAAGAAATTAATGAGTTTGCCGATTCTTTCGGCAGAAGCCTAAGGAATGTGTGGGAATGGATTTTAAGGGTGTGGGATAATGGTGGAAGGAATATAAAATTGGATCTTACTGAGTTTATTGATATAGCCACTGATAGAGATTCTAACGTTTAACATGGAAGCTGACCAGTTAAAAAGGTGTTAAAAAGCCGGGCGTGGTGGCGCATGCCTTTAATCCTATCACTCGGGAGGCAGAGGCAGGTGGATCTTTGTGAGTTCAAGGCCATCCTGGTCTACAAAGTGAGCTCCAGGACAGCTGGGGCTACAGGGAGACCCTGTCTCGAAAAAGACCAAAAAAAAAAAAAAGGTGTTAAAAGTTTATTTGAACGGTTGGCTGATGTATTTGTTAAAACATGGGCTACTAACAGTGAGTTAGAGATGCCTGATATTCTTGGCTTAGATTGATGAAGGGATTGTGAGTGGTCAGGCAGATGGGCATGTTGAGTGGATTTCGAAGTGTAAACCCACATTCTCCACAATAGAGGACCAGAGGACAGTGTCTTCAGCTGATTTATAAGATGGAAAGTACTGAGAGAGGAACCAAGACCATTTCAAGAGCTTTTGTTTTTGCTCTATTTCTTATGCAGATATTACAGTTAGAGAAGTTTTTGCTGCTTGCATAAATTAAATGTACACGTAAATAGGTTTAACAGGGTAGGCGTCAGGTGGCAGCACTGAATGCGCGAAGAGCCA
Organism: Rhizomys pruinosus; assembly: GCA_009823505.1. Taxonomy (NCBI): domain Eukaryota; kingdom Metazoa; phylum Chordata; class Mammalia; order Rodentia; family Spalacidae; genus Rhizomys; species Rhizomys pruinosus. The sequence goes on from VZQC01012659.1 coordinate 5,571,758, forward strand.
GATGAGCTATATTACCATAATTATCATAATGGGTGGGCAAAGGCAAAACAATGCCTATAATGGCATGACTTAAAATGATCTTTGGAACTGGCTAATTAATCATGGCATTCCCAGGAACCAAATACATAAGAGCCTACTGAGTTTTTATTTGATCTGTATAAGCAGAAAAGCTCTAGAACAAATGAGCAGGAAGTCAACATTGGATTTTAAGAGTAGCGAATCCCCCAGTTAACCAGTTTCCAGACTTGAGACAGTTCACAGACCCAGACCCCCTTGAATGAAGGGGTGGCTGGGTTCCAGTGAGGAAGGATCTTGTCACAATACCAAAAGTTATGCTGTTTGCCTTCCTCCTGTCCTTCCCCAGAGGGACTGAGGCCTTTTACAGGTAACTGTACACTGGGGAAAAAGGAAATAATCAGATTCGAGGCCTATTGATACTGGTCCTGAGTTGAAACTGATTCCAGGAGACCCTAAAAGCATTGTGGCCCTCCGGTTAAAGTAGGGGTCTATGGAGGTCAGGTGATAAATGGAGTTTTGGCTGAAGTCCAATCACAGTGGCCCAGTGTGTCCCAGAACATCATCCTGTGGTTATTTCCCAGTCCAGAATGTATAATTGGAGTTAGATATAATTAAAAATTGGCAGAATCCCCACATTGGTTCCCTGACCTGTTGGAGTGAGGGCTATTATGGTTCAGAAAGGCCAAATGGAAACCATTGGTGTTGCCTCTACCAGGGAAAATAGTAACAAAAAACAGTATTGTATCCCGGAGGGATTGCAGAGATTAGGCCACCAATCAAGGATTTGAAAGATGCAGGGGTGGTGATTCTACCACATCTCCATTTAACTCTCCAATTTGGCCTGTGCAAAAGACAGATGGATCATGGAGATGACAGGTGACTAATCGAAAACTCAACCAAGTAGTGACAACCCAATTGCAGCCCTGTACCAGATGTGGTGTCCTTACTTGAGCAGATTAATATGTCTCTGGTACCTGGTATGCAGCTATTGATCTGGCCAATGCTTTCTTTTCAATACGGTTCATAAGGACACAGAAGCAATTTGCTTTCAGCTGGCAAGGCCAACAGTATACCTTTTACTGTCTTACCTCAGAGGTATGTTAACTCTCCAGCCTTGGTCCCATAACTTAGTTTAGAAGGGATCTTGATTGCCTGACTCTCCCACAAAATATCACACTGGTACTACTATATTGATGATGTTATGCTGATTAGACCCAGTGAACAGGAGGTAAAGCTAGTCTATAGACTTGTTGGTAAGCATATGCCATGAGAGGTGGAAAATAAATCCAACTAAAATTCAAGGGCCATCTACCTCTAGTGAAGTTTCTAGGAGTTCAGTGGTGTGGAGCATGGAGAAATTCCTTCTAAGGTAAACAATAAGTTGTTGCACCTGGCCCCTCTTTCCACCAAGAAAGAAGCACAACATTTAGTGGGCCTTTTTGGATTTGGGGCAGCAATTCCTCATCTGGGTGGTTACTACGACCCATATATAGGTGACCTCGTAAGGCAGCAACTTTGAGTGGGGCTTGGAACAGGAAAAGCCTCTTCAACAGGTCCAGGCTGCAGTGCAGGCTGCTCTGCCCCTAGGGCAATATGATCCAGCAGACCCAATGGTGCTTGAGGTATCAGTGGCAGATAGAGATGCTGTCTGAATCTGTGGCAGGCTCCCATAGGGGAATCAATAGCGGAGGCCCTTGGGATTTTGGAGCAAGGCTTTACCTTCATCTGCAAACAACTATTCTCCTTTTGAAAGACAGCTCTTAGCTGCTATATTGGGCCTTAGTGGAAACTGAACGTTTGACATGGCCACCAAGTCACCATGTGACCTGAGCTCCCCATCATGAGCTGGGTGTTATCTGACCCACCAGACCATAAAGTAGGACATGCAAAGCAACAGTCCATTGTCAAATGGAAGTGGTAATACGTGACAGGGCCCGGGCAGGGCCTGAGGGCACAGCAAGCTACATGAAGAAGTTTGCCCAATACTTATGGTTCCCACTCCTGTTACAATGCCTCCTGTACTTAAGCACCTATGGCTTCATGGGTTGCCCTATGATCAGTTGACTGAGGAAGAGAAGACTAGGACCTGGTTTACGATTGGTTCTGCATGCTATGCAGGCACCGCCCAGAGGTGGACAGTTGCAGCATTACAGCCAATTTCTGAAACAACCCTAAAGGACACTGGTGAAGGAAAGTCTTCACAGTGGGAACTTCGGGCAGTGCACATGGTTGTGCATTTTACCTGGAAGGAGAAATGGTCCAGAGTTCAGATTATATACTGATTCATGGGCTGTAGCTAATGCTTTGCTGGATGGTCAGGGACTTAGAGGAGCATACTGGAAAATTGGGAGAAAGACATTTGGGAAAGAAATATGTGGATAGATCTCTCAAATGGTCAAAGGATGTGAAGATACTTGTGTCTCATGTAAATTTCATCAAAAGTGATCTCAGAAGAGGATGAGTTTAATAATCAAGTAGATCGGATGACTCTTCTGTGGTGTCAGCCTCTTTCTCCAGCTATCCCTGTTGTTGTTCAATGGGCCCATGAACAAATGGTCATGGTGGCAGAGATGGAGGTTATGCATGGGCTCGACAGCATGGACTTCCACTCACAGGCTGATCGGCTACAGCTGCTGCCAAGTGCCAGATTTGCCAACAGAAGAGACAAACATTGAGCCCCCCGATATGGTGCTATTCCCAGGGTGACCAGCAGCAACCTGGTGGCAGGTTGACTACATTGGACCATTTCCACATGGAGGGGACAGCGTTTTTGTCCTTACAGGAATAGATACTTATTCTGGTTATGGATTTGCCTTCCTGCACGTAATGCTTCTACTTACATCCAGGGACTTAGAATGCCTTACTCCACCGTCATGGTATTCCTTCACAGCATGCTTCTGACCAAGGAACTCACTTCACAGCCAAAAAAGTGGGACAGTGGGCCCATGGTCATGTATCCACTAGGGTCTTTTACCATGTTCCACACCATCCAGAAGCAGCTGGCTGAAGAACATGAATGGCTCTTGAAGACACAAAGTTACAAACAAACAAGCGCCAATTAAAGGTAGCAATACCCACCTGGAGGTCTGTGGCAAGGTTCTCCAGACTGGCAGTATAATGCTTTGAATCAGCGCCACTATATTGTACTGTTTCTCCTATAGCCAGAATTAATGGTCAAGGAACCAAGGGGTGGAAGTGGGTCACTATCACCCCTAGTGACCCAGTGGGAAAATTTTATTGCTTCCTGTACCCACGCCTTGCCTTCTGCTTGGTTCCTAGAATGTTTTGGCTGAAATGGTGGGAGTGCTTTCCCAGGAGATACAGCAAACGTTCCATTGAACTGGAAGCTAAGACTTCCCTGGCATCTTGTGGTTTTACTTTCCTTCTAGCTTTACCAGACCAGGACTAAACCGCGAAGAGAGATAGGACAGTAGTACCCACGGCGTAAATGAATTTGATCCGAGACTACCGTGAGGAATTGACTTTTCATCCACAATGGGGCAGTGAAGACTTCATTAGTCTGGAAAAGGCCAGGCGATGCTGTCCTGGCTCCAAGACCGGCGCTCTTATAACTCTGGTTCGCTTGGCCGCCCAATTTGTCCTTAAGTGATTAATGGTCCAACAAAAAGGATAAGACTCCAACACTCTCACCACACATTCTTACGACAGTGCCTAGGTAACTGTCTATGGAATTCGCAGCCTAGCACTCACTCTTCCAGTTGCGTATACGGTATGGGAGGTCACTCGGCGGCCAGATAAGAAATACGCATGCTCCATTCGACCTTTGACGACGCTGGTGTCTGTGGCTTGAGATAAGGTGGAGGGGAACAATAGCTAGAGAAAAGGCGTAGCCATAGAAGAGGGTTAGGTCAGGCGAGGTAAATAATATAACAGGCCTGAAGGCCATGGTACCACGCTTGAGCCTACAGAATAGAGATGGATTCGATATTAGAGTATTAACTTTGGGTCCTATCTTTTCGTCTAGAAGTGGCTCGCCAATTGTTCATATATAGCATAATATTTATCTATATACTACCCCCATTTAGTTAGTGCACCATAGCATATATATCTTAGAACAGGTGTACAAGTAATAAACGATATAGTGTATGTAAGTGGGATACTATGGTTGTTGCCCTGTTTAGAATGTAGCATGTTAAGATTACCAGTGTATCAAGTGTCTCGCTTCATATTTGGTAATTAGAAGTGACACTGAATGGAACCTCAAGTGTTTTCCTCACGACATTACCACACCCTACTCTAAGATTATAATGCTTTTTTGCTATTGCAGCATTGAGTTACACTTCTTGATACACTGGAATGTTTAGGTGGATTATCGTAGCCGTGCCATAAAGGTTGCAATATGACATTTAAGGCTATAACATCAACCAGGACGCAGGCTATTTATTATTGAGTGTTCAAGTTGACAGGGGTGGCTTTGTGAGTGGTTAAGGGCCGGTGTGTCAAAGCGCTGACTGGCAGCTTACAAGTGAACAAGAGTAAAGTAGAAATCATGAATCTTCAAGAATAATGGACCAACTTCATACTCTAAAAGCCTCGTCTGGAGGAATGCCTGCTGCCCCCCCCCAGTCCTCCACCGAAAGGTAATTGTGTGGAGCTAACTTCTAAATCCTGGCGTCTGGTACTCTGCGACCAGAGGTGAATTATAAAGGCCACAGTCACCGAAGAAGGAAGACTGGGCTCCACAACCTTTTTCTCCAATCCTGGTCGTGTCCTATGAAGCCCAGCCTGCTTCTGGAATGGTCATGGGGAACCAATTGTCGAGTTTAAAGCTAGGTGCACGCGAGTGGATTAATGTCTTCGCCTGTGACTCGCATTGATCCGGGACCCAACCCTGCCTTCCGTCGGCAATCACCTTCTATGTGGTGTATATCTGGAGACCGCAGCATGAGTCTTGACTGAGGAGAGGTTCCATTCCTTCGGGCTGCTGTCAGTCAGCAGACAAGCAGATGACTCTGTGGGACTGGAACTGTGAAGCCATACAATCCGGCCGAGTAAGGCATCCTTTGCGCGCACTGAAGCGCAGTAACGCCTGGTATCCCTTCGGCATGGGTGAGTTTTTGGCAAGAAGGACCCTTATCGTTCTATAAGTCAGTGGGTGCGAAAAGCGCCAGAGATTCCCCATTAAACCTCATGAGAATTGGAAGTCTCACTTGTAACCTTCTGTAACGTGAGCAATTCACTCCAAAACTTGTTATAAAGGACAAAAGCTAAGACGCTAGTCCCTCCATGGTGGAAGTGGTCCCATGTAGTATTAGTGTCCCCTCGTATGCTACCTGCACCTCTGTTCCTTTAGAGAATCCTGACTAAGGTACATGCTGATTTGGTCCCATTGACGTAAACATTTCCTAATACAACAATCTAGACCACATTCTCCTGGTGTGATATCCCAATGCGACCAACCCACCTACGGGGGAGCGGCGCTACTCCAAGTAATGCTCTATGTCTTATCTTCTTGGCTCTCTCCGAAATGCGAGTCCGATATTTCTGGTTCTATTTGGCAAGCTTTTAGCTGCAATCATGTCTCCTCATACATTCGTGCAATTTATAAAATTTCAGGCATTGTTCTTACCGAGAGGATTTTGGACTATATGTCCCTAGGCCTAGAATGCTGATGCCCAATCTGCATAACCTCATGCCTCCAGTCTCTCTTTGACCTCCAGATCTCATTTGTGTTGTTATTAGCTTGTTGTTCACTTCGAGAGTTTCACAAATTGCATCACGTCCCAAATATTATGCCTAATGCATGCCAGATATATCAAGAATATGACATCATAGTTTTAGAGCACTTCAGCTTTGATTTCTTTTTTTTTTTATTAGGCTGAAAGATGTCATTTTTTTTTTTTTTTTTTTTTTTTTTTTTTTTTAATTATTTTATTTATGTGTATGAGTATATTGCTGTGTATAGGTTGGTGCATCCATGTTGTGAAATGCCTGCCAAGGTCAGAAGAGGCCATCAGACCCCATGGACCTGGAGTTAGGGATGGTTGTGAGCTGCCATGTGGGTGCTGGGAACAAACTCAGGTCCTCTGCAAGAGTAGTCAATGCTCATAACCATTGAGCCATCTCTCCAGCCCCCAGAGTGCTATACATCTTGAACCATATAATATTTTGATGGATTTGAAATTAAAGGTATCCCAACTTAGGGGCAAGGAGCCCTTACCTTTTGTGGGGCCTTGGATCCCCTGGCCAACCACCCCTGGTAGAACAATCCATTGCTGTGTCAGAAGCTCCTGCATTAATATAACTTTGGCCTAAGTGCATAGCCCAGGACTTTAGTATTAATTTGGTTCTGAACGAGTATAATCCTTTTCAACAGTTCTTATGTCATTATAGTCAATTAAAGAAGGCATTTTTATGCGTTTTATAAGAGATTACCTCTATAATAGTTGTCTCCATTTACAGTTGGAGAACGATCATCACATCGTCATATTTCTCCTTGTTCTATGGGAGGGGGAGGCAAGAAAGATCAATATCAAAACCTTTGTTTGGCAACCTAGAAGGTATAAGTTTCATTAGGACTCATTATAAATAGTTGTTACATGGTAGGATCCACAGAAGGGTTTCGATGTTTATGGCAAATCTGAGCTTTTCTTCCTTTCAATGTTCAGACGGGCAACTTTCAGTTGCCACTTTTTGGTAACATCCTACTCAATGCAAAGCTGTATCTTTTCTTTCTCAGGCCATTAAGTTGGTGACTTTTGTCCTGTTGGGAACAAACAATCTTTTCACCATAGTTAGTTTTAGATTTGAATTGCAAGGTTTTTGACTAAAAGGTTCATGTCTTCTTGTATCCCCCCCTTTTTTTTTAACCCATAGATCCTCCAGAAAGCAGTCTGTATTGTACAGATGGCTCTGGAATGCCAGAGAGTGTTTGTGTACCAAAGGCCACTAAAACCAATAAAGCAAAATACGGGTCTCCCTGAGTCAAGCCAAGACCTCCACCGTCAGCACCAGCTACACCTCACCTGCCTGGAATTACTGTGGCAGCAGAGGCACCATGTGCCTGTAATATCCCAAATCCTAAATTGCTATTGCTCTCTCGCTTGGAGGAAATAAACCCATGGCTGATGAAACAACCTTACATCCTCTACAGGTTAAAAAGATGTTATAGCCACAGTAAGACCCTGTGCATATTTATCAGGGGGTAAAAAATGTAATTCATGGATTAAACATATCATCCAAACATATGTGTCTATGCCAAAGTAACCTACCATAACTATTAGTGCTGCTTAAATACCTATATATCTAATTGCTTGTGCTTCATTAGTAGGATTGAAAGGTTACTCCTGAACAAACTGTCAGCCCATGAAAGGAAACAGCCAGAATTGACCAGAATCCAAGTCAACAGCTCCAGAGAGAGAGGACAGTTTTACTTCTCATCCACCTGTGCCCCTTTTCTAAGCCTAGGGAACAATCTGCGGAAGAGCGGGCGTGGTAGAATGTAAAGGCTGCGATTGGGGTGACGGTGAAACTACAGCGATGTAGTCTGGACACTCATTTATTTCATGTGTATGAGTGTATTCCCTGCATGTGTGTAAGTGTACCAGGTACAATCCCTGCAGAGGTCAGAAGAGGGCATTGGATTCCTCTGGAACTGGAGTTATGAATGATTGTGAGCTGCCATGTGGGTGCTGGGAATCAAACCCTGATCCTCTGCAAGAGTAGTCACCGCTCTTAACCACTGAGCCATCTCTCTAGCCCCATATGTATACTTTTAAATTAAGAGGAGAAAAAGATCTGTTATAGTTACTCAAATATTTACCATTTCTGTTGCTTTTATTGTTCAAGTTCCATCTTCCCTGTAATATAATTTCTCTCTGGCTTAAAATTTTTCATTAAAATTTCATTAAGAGGCAGTCATGGTGCATGCCTTTAATCCTAGCACTCAAGAAGAAGAGGCAGATCTTTGTGAGATCAAGGTCAGCATGGTATACATAGTGAGTTCTAGGCCAGCTGGGGCTACAGGGAGACACTGTCTCAAAAATAAAAAAATAAATTAATAAGTAACAAAAAAGGAAAAAAATTATTGCAAATGTCTTGGGGTAACAAATTCTCTTAGTTTTCTTTCATATGAGACTGATATTTTACCTTCATTTGGTGACAAATTCTCTTAGTTTTCTTTCATATGAAACTGTTTGATATTTTACCTTCATTTCTAAAGGTTATTTGAGCTTTATTCTGTACCTGGGCAATTCGGGAGTGGTCGTGAGGTTTCCACTGTATCATGTATGTATAGAGTTAGGGGACCCCTTCCCTTGCTCTAAGGTTTCCCTCACTTGCTGTCCCCCCCCCCAGGGGAAATCTCACATTCACTGTCTTTTGTTTGTTTTTCAAATCCGATTTTTTAACTATTTATTTATTTTTTATGTATGTACTGTCTGCATGTACTGTCTGCACGCAGGTCTGTGTACCTGTGTCGTGCAATGCCGCAGAGATCAGAAGAGGGTGTCGGATTCCTCTGGAATTGGAGTTAAAGATGGTTCTCAGCCGCCATGTGGGTGCCAGGGATCAAACCCAGGTCCTCTGTAAGAGCAGTTGGCGCTCTTAACCGCTAGGCCATCTCTCCAGCCCCTCAAATCCAACTTTCAATTGAAGCTTTGTGCATTTCATACATTTCCCAATCAAATCTAGATCTATTCTGCCTTCCTTTCACCCCACCAAAGCTCATGCATTCTGCCATACATGTTTTTCATCTTTTTCTCAGTCTCTTTTAAAATTTTCGATGCAGAGGTTTATTATTTCACCTTAAAGACATCAGTGACCCTGCTGGGAGAACTGAATGAAAACCACATGTAGAAAAGTAAAGTAACATTGTTTCTTTACCTGCATTCAATCCTACTATCAAAATGTAAAAACCTAAACATGATTTGGAATTGACCCAGAGTAAAAAAAAAAAAAAAGAAGTTTATTGTTTCAGGCAGAAGTTCACCGTTTCACTCAGTTCTTTGACCCAGTCTTTTTTGATCATGGTATCTCCCCTGCCAGGTAAGTATGACCTAGTCTTTTTGTTGCTGTTGTTGTCGTTCCTTCCAATTTGCATCACTCCAAAATATGCATATATGCATGCCACACACATGTCAAGATTGTGATATCATAGGTTTTAGCATCTTCAGCTTATGATTTTTTTTTTTTTTTTTTTTTTGGTCTTTTTGAGACAGGGTCTCCCTATAGCCCCAGCTGTCCTGGAACTCACTCTGTAGACCAGGCTGGCCTTGAACTCACAAAGATCTGCCTGCCTTGTCATGTTTTCCTTAAGGAATTGTTTGAAGGCTCCTCCTGGGCAAGCACATTCACTGTCTTGAAAACTGGGATTATACTGAAATCTTGAGCTCTCTTTGCTGATACATTGCACAGCTACCTTCAGGGTAATAAAGTGAAAAAGAGAACTAGAAAACAATAGCAATCACAGCAATATGGAGGTCCCAGGAGGTGTTCCAGTGGCTGAGGTCTTTCCAGACTTGTACGTGGACACACACACACACACACACACACACACACACACACACACAGAGAGAGAGAGATTAGAAAAAGAAAACAACTCTCTAACGACAGTAAAAGGTCCTCCTCACTCCCTGTTTACCTAGCCACGCATCTCTGTGAAGTGTCTGCATTCTAGCTGTACTACTTCCTCTCTTCCGCACATCAACTAGAGACACCCAGACAGGGCTGGGCGAGAGAAGAGAGGAACAAAGACTCCACTCAAGCTGTCTGACTCATAGGCTCCCATTTTTCTACTGCTCCAGGGAGACAGAATTTAGCCAGAGGTTCTGTCGCCTGTGCCTGTTGCATAGTTTTGCACTGGGGTCACATGCAGGTCAAAGCTGGGAGATAAAGGAGGAAAAAAAAATCAAAATCCAGGACACTTACCAAGAGTAATAGGAATATTTTCTGCATTTTGGCTTTCCTTTCCAGCCTGTCTGCCATTATTAATTTGTCAGACTTTAGTCTAAGTCATGTTTTGTAAGTTAGATTAATATAGTTGATAGTATTATTCAGGCTTCTGTATCCTTGTTGATTTCTACCTATGTGTTTATCAATTACTGAGAAAGGAATAATGAAATCTTTTTGTGTTTTAGAGTGTTTTTAGTTTTAATCAGTGGGAGATCTAGGCTAGAGTGGGCTTGCTTAGTTTTGGTCAGCAAGGGAAACAGGTTGCTTATTGTTAATTTCTAATAGATACTTATCGTGCTAGGGAAGATCCTTTCCATTCTATACTCTGAGCTTTTAAAAAATCAATAATCAAGCTGGGTGCGTTGCACAAGCCTTTAAACCCAGCACTTGGGAGGCAGAGGCAGGTGGATCTCTGTGAATTTGAGGCCAGCCTGGTCTACAGAGTGAGTTCCAGGACAGCTGGGGCTGTAGGGAGACTGTCTCAAAAAGACCAAAAAAAAAAAATCAATAATCAATTTTAAATTTCACCAAATACCATCACATATACAATGACATAGCTATAAATGCCTTTTGCAATTTAGTCTCCAGCGGCTAGACATTTTGATACTCTTTTTCTTTCTTTCTTCTTAGAATGGTAATTGAAGAACTTCATCTTAAAAATCTATTTTTTGGAATGCATTAAGGTTTTTATTTTATTTATTTTATTTATTTTTTATTTTTTTGGTCTTTTCGAGTCAGGGTCTCCTTGTAGTCCCAGCTGTCCTGGAACTCACTCTGTAGACCAGGCTGACCTCGAACTCACAAAGATCCGCCTGCCTCTGCCTCCCAAGTGCTAGGATTAAAGGCGTGCACCACCACGCCCAGCTTGCATTAAGTATTTAGTGAATGTGTGTGGACTAGGAAGGTTATGGTTACCAATTTTGCTATATGTTTAATGAACATAAAATTGATATTTTCTAGTACATGTAAAACTATTATACCAGGATGACTAAATGTATTGGTAAATCCTGCATATATTAATTTATTTCTGCTTATTTGAACTTTCAAATTATTTTTGTTTTGTTTTTGTTTTTGTTTTGTTTTGCTTTTATTTTTTTTGAGCCAGGGTTTCCTAGTAGCCCCAACTGGCCTGGAACTCACTATGTAGACCAGGCTGGCCTTGAACTCACAGAGATCCACCTGCTTCTGGTTCTGTCTCCTGAGTGCTGGGATTAAAGATGTTTGCCACCATGCCTTGTGAGATTTATTTATTTATTTTTATTTATGTGGTTTCCAGGTCAGTTCTGGCTCTGCTGCTCCAAAACCTGTATCCTTAAGTATGTGCTGTCTTTAGCAATAGGGTCTTACTTCAAGTTCTAGGAGGCAGACAAGGGTTATAGCAATAGCCTGTGTCATTTTGGGAGTCTCTTGGACTACCCTGACCAACAACTGAAAGGAAGATTCTCCTGTCTGACACTGTTTCTTGTTATGTAGCCTTCAGCTATGCACATGGACTCAGGTAGATATTTTATGTGTAATTTGTTAGTGGGTTTTTGGACTAACACGATTCCCTCTGGTTTTTTACACTAGCAAAGTTAGTGTAAAATCATTAATCTATCCTCACTCCCTATCTAACCCCCCTCCATACACTCTGCATCTAAAGTATCCCCATCTTCCCCACTTCTCCTAAGCACCCACCTCTCTGGAGCTCCTCTTCCCATTTCCTCCCATAGTTCCCTGTATACACCCCCCCCCGTCTCCTCCTATTTAAATAACCCCATTTTACCCTTTTCCCCTTAGCATCACCTGTCACCTACTATTCTTTTCTCTCAGGTTCCCTCTTTCCCTTTACCTCCCTGGCTCCTTTCCATTTTCCTGGTCCCCACAGTTACGTCAGGATACATACTCACATGTAAGGATTTGGTGCTAGAATCCACAAATGAGGGAGAACATACACCGTTCATTTTTCTTAATCTGTTTTACTACACTTAGCATAATAGTTTCTAGTTCCATCCATTTACCTGCATATTTCATGATTTCATCTTTCTTTACCACTGAGTAGAAATGCACTGTGTAAATGTACCACATTTTCATTATCACTTGTCAGTCAAGAGACACTTGGGTTGCTTCCGTCTCCTAGCACCATGTGGAGGCATTCTCAGGCAGTCTGCAAAGGTCTGGGCCCCTACTAACCGGCAGAGAAGCCTAGACCTGGAGCAGTGGGAGATACTGCAAGTGGGCCCAATGCAGGCTAATGGGCACGGCCAGATTTGGGGAGCTCGTCACCTCAAAGGTCTGAATCAGGTGCTTTCCATAAGTGTTCTTCAGTCATGTTTAGATTTGTTGGCATACTTGCCATTTCATTCTTGCATTCATACTTTCCTTATGAATTTGCTTTTCTTCTCCCTTAAAATCAGTTCTTGAGGACCTTATCCTCCAGTGAGACTCTTCAAACCACACCATCCATGTATCCCTAAAGGAAGTCTCCTTAAACAACAAATTTCCTGGGAAACTGGAAGATTGGCTTTTCTTTTTGTTTAACACTTGGAAGGCCCTGACCACTATACTCTGCTTTCTACTGTTGCTGTTAGGAAGTTGCTGTCAGTCTAAATGCCACCTATCTCTGTCTTTGTTGCTAGGGCACACAAGTGCCATCTTGCCAGTCCTGAAATTCTCTTTCTTTCTTTTTATTTTTTTTAAATTTTATTTATTTTTGTATGTGTATGAATGTATTGTTTACATGTAGGTTTGTGCACCCGTGTTTTGCAATGCTACGGATGTCAGAAGAGGGTGTCAGATTCCCCTGGAACTGGAGTTAAAGACGGTTCTCAGCTGCCGTGTGGGTGCTGGGGATCGAACCCGGGTCTTTTGCAAGAGCAGTCGGTGCTCTTAACCGCTAGGCTATCTCTCCAGCCCCTCTTTTTTTTAATTTATTTATTTATACATATATTTTTTATCAAATCTAGACCCATGTCCCCCCCATCCCCCCACCCCTCCAGAGCTCATGCATTCTGCAAAACATGCTATTCATCTCTTTCTCAGTCTTTCTCAATATTCTCCATGGGGAAGTTGACTGTTTTGAGCAGAAGTTCACTGTTTCAGTCAGTTCTTTGATGCAGTCCTTTCTGTTGTTGTTGTTGTTGTCCAATATGCAGTCACTCCAATGCTTTGTGACAAAGATCAGAGGGGCCCTGCACAGGAAATACTTACATATCGGGTAATTGGCTAGCATCCCACAGTGAGGGATACCATTCTTCAATTTGTTTTTCTGGGCTGGTGTTACTATCACTCAGCTGATGCTCTCTAATACCAGCCATTTTCTGCAAAGTTATGATGTCGTCTTTCTTTATTTTTTTTTTTTTTTTTTTTAATTTTTTTATTATTTCTGTATGTGTATGAACGTACTGTCTGCATGTATGGGTCTGTGTCAACACCGTGTCGTGAACGCCACGGAGGTCAGAAGAGGTTGTGTCGGATTCCCCCTGAGCTGGAGTTCTCCTGGAATGGCAGTTTCAGACGGCTCTCGGCCGCCATTGTGGGTGCTGGGGATCAGAACCCAGGTCTCTGTAGGAGCGGTCGGCGCCCTTAAACCGCTAGGCCATCTCTCCAGCCAATGTCGTCTTTCTTTACTGCTGCATAGAACTCCATTGTGTAGATGTACCACATTTTCTCTATCCACTCATCAGTTGAGGGACATTTGGGTTGGTTTCAGCTCTTTTGCTGTGTGAAGAGAGCTGAAATAAACATGGACCTGCATGTATCCTCTGAGTGGTGGTGAGTCTTGGGGTACATGCCTAGGAGTGGTATCTCTGGGTTGGGTGGCAAGTTCATTCCAGTCTTCCAAGGGTTCTCCACACTGCTTTCCATTAGTGGCTGACACGAGTTTACATTCCCACCAGCAGTGGTTGAGTGTTCCCCTTTCCCCACAACCTCTCCAGCACTTGGTATCATTTGTTTTCTTGATCCTAGCCCAGTCTTTTGGAGTAAGATGATATCTTAAAGTGGTTTGAATTGCATTTCTTTAATGATTAGTTATGTTGAACACTTCTGGGTGTTTCTCAGCCATCTCTAACTTCCTCACTTGTGAAGTCTCTGTTCAGCTTCTTGCTCCATCTATTGGTGGGTCATTTGTTTTCTTTCTTCTTTGTTTTTTGAGTAGTTTATATATTCTGAGATCAAATGCTTTGTCAGATGTATCTGCAGTGAAGGTTTCCTCCACTCTGTGGGATTTCTCTTTCACTTCCTTGTATGTTTCTTTTGATATACAGAAAGCTTTTGAGTTTAATGAGGTCCCATTTGTCCAATTGTCAACCTTAATTCTTGTGCAGCTGCTGTCTGATTTAGGAAGTCTTTTCCTCCCTATGTCTTGTAGTCTGCTGCCACTTTTTTCTTCTATGCTTCAGAGTTTGGGGTTTCATGTTGAGGTCTTTGATCCATCTGGAGTTGACTTTTGTAGCGAGAGGTAGGGGTTTAATTTATTCTTCTGCAAGTGGTGATCCAGTTTTGCCACACCACTTGCTGAAGATGCCTGTCTTTTCTCCATGTGGCTTCTTAGCCCCTTGTCAAATATGAGATGGCTGAAATTGTATGTGTCAGGTTTGGATCTTCAGTTTTGTTCCATTGGTCAACAGTCTGTTTTTGGCTAGTACCAGGCTGTTTTTATGACTATATCCTGAGTATATTTGAGTCTGGTATAGAGATCCCCTGTGTAGCTCTTTTCGCTCAGGGGTTTTGGCTATTCGGGGTCTTTTGTTTTTCCAAATGAATTTAAGCACTTTTTTTCCCCCAAGCTGTGAAGAAAACTGTTGAGGACTTTGATTGGAATTGCATTAATCTATAAAAAGTTTTGGTAGAATGGACATTTTTACATATTATTTTTTCCTAATCCATGAGCATGGGAGTTTTCCATCTTCTGATGTCTTCTTCAATTTTTTCTTTAAAGGTTTAAAATTTTGTTTGTGAGATTTTTGGTGTCTTTGGTTAGGTTTGTTCCTAGGTATTTTATTGTTTTGAGGCTATTGTGAGTGGGAAGTTCTCTTTGATTCATTTCTCCAGTTGCTTGTTTCGTGGTATAAGAAAGGCCATTGATTTTTGAAGGTTAATTTTGTATCCTGCCACTTTGCTGAGCTGTAATCATTTCTAGGAGTTTTCTGGTGGAGTTTTTTAGCATCCCTTAAGTAAAACATCTATCCATCAGCAAATAAGTTATAGTCTGACTTCCTCTTTCCAAATTGAGTACTCCTTTAATTTCTTTTCTTGTCTTATTGCTCTACAAGTGTTTCAAGCACTATTATTGAAGAGGAGTGGTGAGAGGGGCCAGCCTTGCCGAGTTCCTACCTTTAAGGGAATGTTTCTGTCATTCCCCATTTAGGATGATATTGGCTGTGGGTTTCCTGTATATGGCTTGATTACATTGAGGAATGATCCCTCCAATCCAATTCCTTCTAGGACTTTTAAGCATGAAGGGATGCTGGATTTTGTCAAAGGCTTTTTCAGCATCAATTGAGATGATGGTGGGTTTTGTCTTTGATTCCATTTATGTGTTTGATGATGTTTATTGATTTCATATGTGAACCGTCCCTGCATGTCTGGTATGAATCCAACTTGGTCATGATGGATGATCTTCTTGATGTGGGTCTGTATGTGATTTGCCAGTCCTGTTTAGAATTTTTGGCATCTGTGTTCATGAGGGAGGTGGGTCTACAATTCTCCTTTTTTGTTGTATACTTTGTTCTGGTTTTTGGTAATAGAGTGATGCTGGCTTCATAGAAGGAATTTGGGAGAATCCCTCTGATTGTATACTTCTAAACAGTTCAGTAATAATGGTTGTAGGTCTTTTTGAAATGGTTTTATAGAATTCTTGCTGTGAAACCTGTCTGGGCTGGGAGTTTTTTTTAGTTGGGAGGCTTCTTATTACATCTCTCCAATTCTTCATGTGTTATGGGGTCTGTTATAGGCTGTGGATCTCTTCTTGGCGAGCTTTGGTGATTCCCAGGATTTCAGATATTCATCCATTTCTTCTAGGTTTTTCAAACTTGGTAGAGTATAGGTTCTTGTAATATTCCCTGTATGATTTTCTGGATTCTTTTCCTTGTCTGTTTGTGATATTTTCTTTCATCACGGATTGTATTGATTTGGAGTTGTTCCTTCTTTCTTTTGGTTAACTGGGCTAGAGGTTCTGTCTATCTTGTTTATTCTTTCAAAGAACCAACTTTTGGCTTCACTGATTTTTGGTATTGTTTTCTTTGTTTCTATTTTATTGATTTCTGCTCTGAGTTTTGTTATTCTTCCTGTCTGTTGCGTTTAGGGTTCATCTGTTGTTGCCTCTCAAGTGACTTAGCTGTAGTGTTAGATCATTCACTTGTGCTCTTTCTGTTTTTCTAATGTAGGCACCCAGGGCTTTAAACTTCCTCTTTAGGACTGCTTTTAAGGTATCCCATAGGTTTTGTTGTGTTGTATTGTCATTGTCATTTAGTTTCCAGGAATGTTTTTATTTCTTTCTTTATCCTCTTCCTTGACCCATTCATTATTCAAGAGTGTGTTGTTTAGTCTCCATGTGTTTCTGTAAGGTAGAAGGCTTCCTGGTGTTCATGTGAGCTTTATTGCACTGTGGTCTGAGTAATGCATGAAATTATTTCAATCTTTTTGTATTTGTGGAGGTTTCTTCTGTTGTCCCAGTATGTAGTCGATTTTGGAGAATATTCCTGGGGTGCTGAGTGAAAGTGTATTCCTCTGGTATTAGGGTGGAATATTCGGTAGAGGTCTATGAGGTCCATTTGGTGTATCATATCGTTCCAGTTCAGATGTCTCTCTGTTTATTCTTTGTCCTGTTGACCTATTCAAAGGACTATGGGGTATTGAAATCCCACTATGAGTGTACTGGGGTAGTCTGTGACTTGTGGTCCTGGAGAATTGTCTTATAAAGTTTGGTTGCACCAGAATTTGGGCATATATATTCATAATTGTGAAATCTTCTTGGTGAATTGTTTCCTGATGAAAATGTAATGGCCTTCTTTTGTCTTCTGATTTCTTTTATTCTTTGAAGTCTATTTTGTCTGATATTAAAATAGCAACACCTGCTTTCTTTTGGTACCATTTGCTTGGAATATTTTTTCCATCCCTTCAATTTAAGGTGTTCCTGTCCTTGAAGGTAAGATGTGTTTCTTGTAGACAGCATATCGATGGATTCTATTTCTAATCCAGTCTCCCAGTCTATGTCTTTGATTGGGGAATTTAGTCCATTAATATTTAAGGTTATGACTGATAGGTTTGTGTTGCTTCCTTTTGCCTTTTATCCATTTGCAGTTTTGGTTTAGGTTTCTACTTCTGCAGTTATGCTTTTATTGATTTCTCTTTCTATGTGCCTGGGGTTGGTTGCTTCTTTCTTCTGTTCTTTGAATTGCTTCAAGTATTCTCTTGAAGGGTTTGTTTCCAGACATGTATTCTTTCAACTTGTTTATGTCATGGAAGGTTTTTCTCTCTCCTTCAACTATAATTGGACATTTTTTTGCTGGGTATAGTAACCTGGGTTGGCATCTATAGTCCCTTAACACTGGGAATGCTTTGCTCCAGGTTCTTCTTGCTTTCATAGTTTGCGTTGAGAAGGAGTTGTAATTCTGATAGGTTTCCCCTTATGGTCACTTGTTTTTTCTCTTGTGTGCTTTAAGGATTTTGCTTTGTTTTGGGTGTCTAGCATTTTTAACTATGATGTGGTTGGAGAATTTCTTTTCTGATCTTGTCTGTTTGGAGTTATATGTGCTTCTTGTTTGTATTGGTTTGTCCTTTTTTTAGTTTGGGGAAGTTTTTCATCTAATTTTCTGTTGAAGATCTGATCAATACCTGCTCTCTTGGGATTCTTCTCCTTCCTCTATTCCTATGATGCAGAGGTTTGATATTTTCATAGTGTGCCACAGCTTCCTGGTTGTTCCATTTGTGTATTTTTAAATTTTTCATAAATCTTTCCTTGAGGTTTTAGTTGTTCTGTGTTATCTTCCAGTCTGATATTCTTGTTTCTTTCATTCTGCTTCTGAGCTTTTCCCCATCCTTTCCTCT
Source organism: Rhizomys pruinosus (assembly GCA_009823505.1). Classification (NCBI taxonomy): domain Eukaryota; kingdom Metazoa; phylum Chordata; class Mammalia; order Rodentia; family Spalacidae; genus Rhizomys; species Rhizomys pruinosus. The sequence goes on from VZQC01012659.1 coordinate 5,589,719, forward strand.
TGATTGGATGAGTGTTTTTTTTTTTTTTTGTTTTCCTTTTTCATTTTGTCTTGATTTCTTTAGTATTTCTACTTACTTTTTGGAGCTTCCAATCTCTTCCTGTAGCTCTTTGCTTTGCTGGTGGTTTCCTTATCTTTTACGCATGCGATCTTTTCAGTGTTTTACTTCCTTCTGGAGTTTGTTCATTCTCTCTCTCTCTAGTTTCTTCTTTGGAGAAGTTCTTCATTCTCTTTTCTTAATTCTTTGATTTGTTCTTTTTTTTGCGTCTTTCGAGACAGGTCTCCTTGTAGCACCAAGTGTCCTGGAACTCACTCTGTAGACCAGGCTGGCCTTGAACTCACAAAGATCCGCCTGCCTCTGCCTCCCAAGTGCTAGGATTAAAGCCATGCGCCACCACGCCTGGCTTGATTTGTTCTTTATAACCTTGTAGTTCTTTAAATATGTTCCCAATTGTGTTCCAGATGTCTGTCTCCTGGGACATCCCCAGAGGGATCACACTGCAGGAGTCTTCCATAGGGTTGGTAGAGCTTGGTGCCGGATTATCCTGTCCCTTTCCTGTGTTGTCTCTTTTTTGTGTTCCTGGCATATGGGCTTCTCCATGCCTGTATTCCAATGTGAGTCCTAAATGCCTCTTCATTGTGTTGAAGGCTTGCTTGCTTTGCTTGCCTCCACCAGATGCCTTCGTAATCCCAATTGGCAGGGGGGGGGCTCTTCAGCCCTTGCCCCCGCAGTACCTTTTCCGCTTGCCTCAGGAGATCTCAAATCTCAAGAGTCACACAATCCCACCTTTAATACCCAGCTGGGGGATAACTCCACCCCCACAGCCACAAAACCAATCAAGCCAAAGACCAGCTGGGGATAACAGATCAACAATGCACCTCTATGGCATCCAGTTCCTACCTATCTTCCTGCTCTTTCCTCACTGGCCTCAGGAGATCTTCCTCCCCTCTTTTTTTTTTAACTTATTTAATATATTTTTTTTTTATTAATTTTTATTTAATTTCTTGTATGTGTATGAATGTATGTTCATGAGGTTTTGTGCACCCGTGTTGCAATGCTCGGAGGTCAGAAGAGGGTGTCAGATTCCCCTGGAACTGGCGTTCTCCTGGAACGGAGTTAGACCGTTCTCGGCCCCTGTGGGTGCTGGGATCGAACCCGGGTCCTTGTTAAGAGCGTCGGGCTCTTAACCGCTAGGCCATCCTTCCAGCCCAACTTATTTTATATTTTTTATACAAATCTAGACCCTGTTCCCCCCATTCCCCCACCCCCAGAGGTCATGCATTCTGCCAAACATGCTATTTCATCTCTTTCTCAGTCTTTTCTCAATATTCTCCATGGGGAAGTTGACTGTTTTGAGCAGAAGTTCACTGTTTCAGGTCAGTTCTTTGATGCAGTCCTTTTTCTGTTGTTGTTTCCAATATGCATTACCCCAACTGTTTTGGACAAAAGCTCAGGGGGCCCTACACAAGAAATATTTACAACTAGGTATTGGCACTAGCATCCCACAGATGAGGGATACCATTCGTCATTTTGCATTTTTCTGGGACTGGTGTTTACTCATTCACTCAGCATGATGTCCTCTAGCCTCCAGCCATTTTCCTGCAAAGTTTGATGTCGTCTTTCTTTACTGCTGCTAGAATTCCATTGTGTTAGAGTGTACCACATTTTCTCTATCCCTCACAGTTGAGGGGCATTTGGAAGTTGTTCAGCTCTTTTGCTGATTGTGAAGAGAGCTGACAATAACATGGACGCGTGCATGTATCTCATGACGTGGTGGTCGTGAGTTCTTGGAGGGTACATGCCACATGCAGGTAGTATGGCTGGGTCGGGTGGCAAGTTCATTCCAGTCTTCCAAGGGTTCTCCACACTGCTTTTCCATAGTGGCTGACGAGTTTACATTCCCACCAGCAGTGGTGAGTGTTCCCCTTTCCCCACAACCTCTCCAGCACTTGGTATCATTTGTTTTTCTTGATCCTAGCCAGTCTTATTGGGAGTAAATGATATCTTAAAGTGGTTTTGATTGCATTTCTTTAATGATTAGTTGTATTTGAAACACTTAGGTGTTTCTCAGCCATCTCTAATTCCTCACCTGTGAAGTCTCTGTTCAGCTCTTTGCTCCATCTATTGAGTGGGTCATTTGTTTTCTTTTTTCTTTGTTTTTTGAGTAGTTTATATTATTCTGGAAATCAAATGCTTTGTCAGATGTATCTGCAGTGAAGGTTTCCTCCCACTCTGTGGGATTTCTCTTCACTTCCTTGATGTTTCTTTATGTATACAGAAGCTTTTGAGTTTAATGAGGTCCCATTTTGTCAATGTCAACCTTAATTCTTGTGCAGTTGCTGTCTTGATTTAGGAGACTTTTTCCTACCCTATGTCTTGTAGTCTGCTGCCAACTTTCTTCTATCACTTCAGAGTTTGGGGTTTCAGTTGAGGTCTTTGATCCATCTGGAGTTGACTTTTGTAGACAGGGTGTTTAATTTTATTTCTCTAAGTGGTGATCCAGTTTTGCCAACACCACTTGCTGAAGATGCCTGTCTTTTCTCCATGTGGCTTCTTAGCCCCCTTGTCAAATATGAAGATGGCTGAATTGTATGTGTCGATTTGGATCTTCGTTTTGTTCCATTGTGCAACAGGTCTGTTTTTGTGCGCAGTACCAGGCTGTTTTTATCGACTATATCCTTAGTAATATAGTCTGTATAGAGATCCCCTGTGTAGCTCTTTTCGCTCAGGTTGTTTTGGCTATTCGGGGTCTTTTTTTTTCCAAATGAATTTAAGACTTTTTTTCCCCCAAGCACGTGAAGAAAACTGTGAGGATTTGATTGGGATTGCATTAAATCTATACAAGATTTGGTAAGAATGGACATTTTTACAATGTTTAATTTTCCTAATCCATGAGCATGGGAGGTTTTCCATCTTCTGATGTTCTTCTTCAATTTCTTTCTTTAAAGGTTTAAAATTTTTGTTTGTTGAGATTTTTGTGTGTCTTTGGTTAGGTTTGTTCCTAGGTATTTTATGTTTTGAGGCTATTGTGAGTGGGAATTCTCTTTGAATTCTTTCTCCAGTTGCTTGTTCGTTGGTATAAAGAAAGGCCATGATTTTTTAATGTTAATTTTGTATCCTGCCACTTTGCTGAGCTGTAATCATTTCTAGGAGTTTTCTGGTGGAGTTTTTAGCATCCCTTAAGTAACAACAATATATCATCAGCAAATAAGTATAGGTTGACTTCCTCTTTCCCAATTTAGTAACTCCTTTAATTTCATTTTCTTGTCTTATTGCTCTGCAAGTGTTTCAAGCACTATTATTGAAGAGGAGTGGTGAAAAGGCCAGCCTTGCCGAATTCCTACCTTAAAGGAAAGTTTCTGTCATTCCCCATTTAGGATGATATTGGCTGTGGGTTTCCTGTATATGGCTTGATTACATTGAGGAATGATCCCTCCAATCCAATTCCTTCTAGACTTTTAAGCTATGAAGGGATGCTGGATTTTGTCAAAGGCTTTTTCAGCATCAATTGAGATGATGGTGTGGTTTTGTCTTTGATTCCATTTATGTGTTTGATGATGTTTATTGATTTCATATGTTGAACCGTCCCTGCATGTCTGGTATGAATCCACTTGGTCATGATGGATGATCTTCTTGATGTGGGTCTGTATGTGATTTGCAGTCCTGTAGAATTTTTGGCATCTGTGTTCATGAGGGAGGTGGGTCTACTAATTCTTCCTTTTTTGTTGTATTCTTTGTCTGGTTTTTGGTAATAGATGATGCTGCTTCATAGAGGAATTTGAGAGATCTCTCTATTGTATACTTCTAAACAGTTCAGTAATATGGTTGGTAGGTCTTTTTGAAATGCTTTATAGAATTCTGCTGTGAAAAAAACTGTCTGGGCCTGGGCCTTTTTTAGTTGGGAGGTTCTTGCTACATCCTCTATTTCTTCATATGTTATGGGTCTGTTTAAGCTGCTGATCTCTTCTTGGCGAGCTTTGGTGATTCCCAGGATTTCAGATATTCATCCATTTCTTCTAGGTTTTTCAACACTTGGTAGTAGAATATAGGTTCTTGTAATATTCCCATATGATTTTTGGATCTTTTCCTTTTCTGTTGTGATATTTTCCCTTTCATCACGGATTGTATTGATTTGGAGTTGTTCCTTCTTTCTTTTGGTTAACTGGGCTAGAGGTTCTGTCTATCTTGTTTATTCTTTCAAAGAACCAACTTTTGGCTTCATTGATTTTTGGTATTGTTTTCTTTGTTTCTATTTTATTGATTTCTGCTCTGATTTTTGTTATCTCTTCCTGTCTGTTGCGTTTAGGGTTCATTCTTGTTGCCTCTCAATTGCTTTTAGCTGTAGTGTTAGATCATTCACTTGTGCTCTTCTGTTTTTCTAATGTAGGCACCCAGGGCTGTAAACTTCCTCTTAGGACTGCTTTTAAGGTATCCCATAGGTTTTGTTGTGTTGTATTGTCATTGTCATTTCAGTTTCCAGGAATGTTTTTATTTCTTTCTTTATCTCTTCCTTGACCCATTCATTATTCAAGAGTGTGTTGTTTAGTCTCCATGTGTTCTTGTAGCAGGAAGGCTGTCCTGGTGTTCATGTGAGCTTTATTGCACTGTGGTCTGACAGAATGCATGAAATTATTTCAATCTTTTTGTATTTGTAGGGTTTCTTCTGTGTCCCAGTATGATCGATTTGGAGAATTTCATGGGGTGCTGAGTAGAAAGTGTATTCCTCTGGTATTAGGGTGGAATTTCGGTAGAGGTCTATGAGGTCCATTTGGTGTATCATATCGTTCCAGTTCAGATGTCTCTCTGTTTATTCTTTGTCCTGTTGACCTATTCAAAGGGCTCATGGGGTATTGAAATTCCCACTATGAGTGTACTGGGGTAGTCTGTGACTTGTGGTCCTGGAGAATTGTCTTTATAAAGTTTGGTTGCACCAGAATTTGGGCATATATATTCATAATTGTGAAATCTTCTTGGTTAATTGTTCTTTGATGAAAATGTAATGGCCTTCTTTGTCTCTTTGATTTCTTTTACTTTGAAGGTCTATTTTGTCTGATATTAAATAAGCAACACCTGCTTTCTTTTTGGTACCATTTGGCTTGGATATTTTTTCCATCCCTTCATTAAGGTGGTGCCTGTCCTTGAAGGTAAGATGTGGTTCTTGTAGAAGCATATCGATGGATTCTATTCCTAATCCAATCTCCCAGTTCATGTCTTTGATTGGGGGAATTTAGTCCATTAATATTTAAGGTTATGACTGATAGGTTTGTGTTGCTTCCTTTTGCCTTATTATCCATTTGCAGGTTTTGGTTTAGGTTTCTACTTCTGCAGTTTTGCTTTTATTGATTCTTCTTTCTATGTGCCTGGGGTTGGTTGCTTCTTTCTTCTGTTCTTTGAATTGCTTCAAGTATTCTCTTGAAGGGTTGGTTTTCCAGACATGTATTCTTTCAACTTGTTTATGTCATGGAAGGTTTTTCTCTCTCCTTCAACTATAATTGGACATTATTTTTGCTGGGTTTATAGTAACCTGGGTTGGCATCCATAGTCCCTTAACACTGGGAATGCTTTGCTCCAGGTTCTTCTTGCTTTCATAGTTTGCGTGAGAAGTGAGTTGTAATTCTGATAGGTTTCCCCTTATGGTCACTTGTTGTTTTCTCTTGTGGTTTTAAGGATTTTGTGCTTTGTTTTGGGTGTCTAGCATTTTTAACTATGATGTGGTGTGGAGAATTTCTTTTCTGATCTTGTCTGTTTGGAGTCTATTGTGCTTCTTGTTGTGTATTGGTTTGTCCTTTTTTTAGTTTGGGGAAGTTTTTTTTTTTTTAATTTTCTGTTGAAGATCTGATCAATACCTTCTCTTGGGATTCTTCTCCTTCCTCTATTCCTATGATGCAGAGGTTTGATATTTTCATAGTGTTCCACAGCTTCCTGGTTGTTCCATTTTTTGTGTTTTTTTAAATTTTTCATAATTCTTTCTTGAGGTTTTAGTTGTTCTGTGTATCTTCCAGTCTGATATTCTTTTTTTTCCTCATTCTGCTTCTGCAGCTTTTTCCCATCCTTTCTCTTTTTTTCTTGATTTAGGTTTTTTGATTCTTTTTTTTTCTCTTCTGATTTCTTTATATTTCTACTCTTCTTTTTTTTTTCTAATTAAATTATTTTTATTTGCTTTGTGCATTTCATACATTTTTTCCAATCAGTTCAGGCTTATTTCCTTCATGCCTCCCCCCCCCCCCACCCCATCCCAGATCATGCATTTCTGCCATAACTGTCCTGCATCATTTCTTCTGCAGTTTTTTTTTCATTTTAGCTATAAGTGATTAATCCATGAGTACAAAGCATCCTTCATGCAAAACCTATCTGGCGGCTGTTGTGCCCGACACCTACAGCCCACCATTCCAGTGTGGGGTGACAGGTTGTTTGTTCAATCAGGTTGATCAAAGATGAGTGTCCAGACTAACATTGCTATAGTTTCACCATTCACCCAATCGCAGCCCTTACATTCTACACGGCCCCCATCTTCCGCAGGTTGTTCCCTAGGCTTAGAAAAGGGCACAGGTGGATGAGAGGTAAAACAGTCCCACTCTCTCTGGAGCGCTTGACTTGGACTCTGGTCAATTCTGGCTGTTTCCTTTCATGGCGAAGGTGTCCAGGAATATACCTGTCGATCACTAATGAAGAAACAAGCAATTTAGATATATAGGTATTTAAGCAGCACTAATAGTTTATGAAGTAGGTTACTTTAGCATTGACACATGTTTTGATATGTTTATCCATGAAGTTACAATTTTCCCCCCTGTTAAATATGACAGGTCTTACTGTGGTTATAACATTCTCCTAACCTTGTAGGAGATGTAAGCTTGTGCATCAGCCATGGGTTATTTCTCCAAGGGAGGAGCCACAAGCCAATTAGATTTAGGGATATACAGGCATCATGGCCTGTACCTCTGACTGCACAGTATTTCAGGCAGGTGAGGTGTAGCTGGTGCTGACGGAGGAGTCTTGCCTGGACTCAGGGAGACCCATATTTTGTCTTATTGGTTTAGTTGGCCTTTGGTAACACTCTCTGGCATTCCAGGAGGCCATCTGTACACTTGCAGTGTGGTCTCAATTACATCCCTTCCCATGTTAACGTCAGGTCTTCAGCAGCAGGGTCTTATTGCCTCGTCTTCCTTGTAGGTATCCCAACTTAGAGGCAAGGAGCCCTTACCTTTTGTGGGGCCTTGGATTCCCCTGGCCAACATCCACCTGGTAGAACAATCCATTGCTGATGTCAGAGCTCCTGTATTAATATATTTTGCCTGAGTGCATAGCCCTAGGACTTAGTATTATATTTGGTTCTGAACAGAGAGTAATCCCCTCCACAGTTCCCATGTCTAGTAGTCAATTAAAGAAAGCAGTTTTACCGGTTTTATAAGAGATTACCTCTACAATAGTTGTCTCCAATTTACAGTTGGGGAACGGACCTCATCATCGTCAATTTTCTCCTTGTTTCTATTGGGAGAAAGGCAAGAAAGTCTCTCATATCAGAACCTTTGTTGGCACCTCAGAAGGTAGTTTCATTAGGACTCATTATAACACTAGTTGTTACATTCAGCAAGTTGGTGCTGGCAAAACTGGATCACCACTTGTTAGAAGAATGAAATTAAACCCCTACCTCTCACACCTGTACAAAGGTCAACTCCAGATGGACCAAAGACCTCAACGTGAAACCCCAAACTCTGGAGGTGATAGAAGAGAAGCTTGGCAGCAGACTACAAGACATAGGTGTAGAAAGACTTCCTAAATCAGACAGCAGGCTGCACAAGAAATAAGATCGACAATTGGACAAATGGGACCTCATTAAACTCAAAAGCTTCTGTACATCAAAGGAAGCAATAAAGGAAGTGAGGAGAAGACCCACAGAGTGGGAGGAAAACCTTCACAGCAGATACATCTGACAAAGCATTAATTTCCAGAGTATACAAGCTACTCAAAAAACAAAGAAGAAAGAAAACAAATGAATCATCAAAAGATGGGAGCAAAGATCTGAATAGAGACTTCACAGAGGAAGGAGTTAGAGATGGCCGAGAACATCTTAAGAAGTGTTCAACATCTCTGATAATTAAGGAAATGCAAATTTAAAACCACTCTGATATATCCACCTTACTCCAGTATTTCTACTTCTTTTGGAGCTTCTCGATCTCTTCTTCTATGACTTTGGTTCATTGGTTGGTTTCTTTATCTTTTTCAGCATGGAATTTTTCAGTGTTTTACTTCCTTCCGGAGCTTGTCATTCTCTCTCTCTAGGTCCTTCTTGAGTTCCTCATTCTCTTTTTCTTAGTTCTTTACTTGTTCTTTATATCTTGTAGTTCTTTAAATATTTCCCAATTTGTGTTTCTGATGTCTGTGTCCTGGGGCATCCCCAGAGGGATTCCCCTGCAGGAGTCTTCCATAGGGTTGGTAAAGTTGGCACGGGAGTGTCCTGCCCCTTTCCAGCGTTGTCTCTTCTTCGTGATTCCTGCAATATGGGCTCTCCTTGCCTGTTATCCAATGTGAGTCCTAAATGCCTCTTCACTTGTTGAAGGCTTGCTTTGCTTTCCTCCTTCAGATGCCTTCTTTAATCTCGGGGGGGGGGGGGGCTCTTCAGCCCGTGCCCAGTACCTTCTGCTGGGCTCAGGAGATCTCTCAGATCTCAAGAGTCACACCAAGCCATTACCTTTAATAGGGGCCTGGGAGGATAACCCGCCCCCACAGCCACAAAATCCAATCAAGCCAAAGACCGCACCTTTAATCCCAGCTGGGAGGATAACTCCGACCCCACAGCCACAAATGTCAATCAAGCCAAAGACAGGTGGACCAAGGGATCAACAATCAGCTCTGCTGAGGCACCCAGTTCCTACCTGTCTCCTGCTCTTCCTTCAGCTGGGCTCAGAAGATCTCCCCCCTTCTTTTTTTTTTTTAAATTGAGTTTTATTTATTTATTCATTTAATGTGTGTGTGTGCGCGCACACACACACACACACACACACAAGCATGCTTGTGCTCTCACATATACTAGTGCATGGAGTTCAGAGGACAAATTGTGAAGGTGTTTTCTTTCCACCATGGATTCTGGGCATCATGCTCAGGTTGTCATACTTCTGGCACCTTTACCAGCCGAGCCATCCATCAGTCTCAAATTCTCTGTCTTTGCCTCTTATCTCTCCTTCATTTCCTTGTTGTCCTCTCCTGATGTTTAAATGGATTTGCTTCAAAATTTATTAGGTTACTTGTAGAAAATAGTTTTCAAATATTTACTTTTATTTTCGATGTGGTTTTGTCAGATCCAGATGTGAGAAGATATCTAGGTAAAGAAACGACACAGAGGACAGTGTGGGGAGCAAGCTGGTGGGGGTTTCGAAGGGAGGCTGTCAGACCTGGCCTCAGGTGATATGGCTGCCGGGGCATTGCAGGCTGGAGGGGGAGGCTGGAAGACAGATTTTTTTTTTCTTTTTTGTTTTCATTTTTTAAAATTTATTGTAAAAAAATAAAATAAAATAAAATTTATTGTGTGTGTTTGTGTGAGCGTGTGTGTGTCTGTGTGTGTTCTGTGTGCTTCTATGTGCACCACGTGTGCCATGCTTGTGGAGGATGGAAGCGCCTATGGGATCCCTTGGAATTTGAGTTTCTGATGTTGTTAGTTACCGTGTGAGTCTTAGGAACCAAATCTGGATCCTCTGCAAGAGCAGCCAGGGCTCTTAACCACTGAGCCCTCTCGCCAGTTTCCTTTTTTAGAGGTGGGGTCTCATGTAACTCAGGTTGGCCTCGAACTACCTATGTAATTTGAGGATAACCTTGACTTCTTCCTGCCTCCACCTCCCAAGTGCTTGGATTACAGGGTGGGCCATCATGCCTGGGTACTGGAGAGTGAACCCAAGGCCTCATGTATATTAGGCAAGTAGTCTGCTGTATTCCCAGACTCAGGTGCATTGGTGGTGGGGATAAGAGCTTAGACAGGGCCACAAGCTCAGGACACTCAAGCTTTGCTCTGAAATGTATTTTTAGGTTCATAAGGCAAAGCGAACATTTTCCTAATTATCTATGTGCAAGGTGACAGGGCACAGGGAAGTCTAGAGGTGACGAATAGTGAAAGGGATGAAAGGAGAAGTGAGGGGGGCCAGGAAGGGGAAACTCAAAGAAGGAAGGAAGCAAGCAAGGAGGAGGACTGGGCAGAGGAGCCAGGGCCTTCCCCTGGAAGCCACGGGAACTTGTAGAGAGTGGCTCACCTGTAATTGTGTTGGTCGCTTCTGACTCTGCAGAGAGATGTCCAAACCCTGGGAAATCCTGGCGTCTGTCCCGAAAGGCTACCGAACGATCATGGAATATCTGCTGAAGAGGCTGATTCTAGCCCAGGCTCCAAAGGACCAGAAACCCAGTGAAACAGAGCTCTCCCCTATGTTTGTACGGAGGGCTGGGGTGGACAGGCAGGGCGGGGCAGGGGTGGATAGGCAGGGCAGAGGGGCAGGGGCTGGTCTAGCTTGAGCTCCATGGATCATTTAGGGGCCCATGTTCAGCTGAACATTTGAATGGCAGACTTTCCTGCTGGGTTACAGGAGGGTTTCCAGTCAGTTGCCTTGTCTGGGACAGAAGAACATGTTCTCAGGGGGTGCACTGAGGAAAGACGAACACTCCAGCCCCTCCTGAACTTTCAAGGACTTTCAAAGACTAAAGCAGCCACATGGTTAGAGGGGTCATAAAGCCATTGTAGAAATAGCACATCCAAACTTAGTCCTCAAGTGCTGTCGGCACCAGAGGCTTCACTGGGCAAGCCTGACAGGGTGAGGGGCTATGGGAAGGAACTTCTTGGTGGTAGGACTTAGGCAAGATGACAAAAACGATGGCGTCCTCATTCTCCCCTTCACTCCAGGCCACCAGGGCCATCAATGAACTGTTGAAGGTACCAGGTCAGCGGCTGGAGGTTCAGACCTTCTTCGCCTCCCTGTTCATCATGCTGCTGCTCCAGATCTCCTTCCTGGTGACTGAAAGAAGTCCTGGAACCCAGGGTCAGGAGCAGATAGCTGAACATTCGGACACCGTGAGGTACCTTGGGTCCTGGGCCAGCTAATGACTGTGCTGTGGGCACCAGCAGGTTGGTACTCTCACCAGTGTGGCTCCAGCCTGCTGGGCACAGCCCCTTTTCACACCCTCCTGTGCTTAGTGTATTGTTGACATTTCATCTTAAGAAGTGTTCCTAGACTTTCTCTAAGATTCTCTTTAAATATCACCCCGTAAGTGGATACAGACCAAAGTGAAATCAAAGGGAGATGCCTGGGCCCACAAATCTGAATTCTATTCTCTCCTCCTCTGCAGGCTTCCTTTATATGTGAGATACCGTACCGGCTCTTTAAGGGTTATCCCAAGGCCAGGAGTTTATAATTCATAGGCCCATGAGAGGCCCACATGGGGTCAGGAGGGCACTGGAATGGGTGGTGATGACTCCCCACCTGCCTCCTTCTCTGTCCCCAGTTCTTCCATAGAGGCCTTGAAGACCTTGCTGTGCAGCGCAGGGTATATAGACCACTTGATTTATATTCAGACACTTGGAGTCTGGGAGCTACTCGTCAGTTCCAAGCGACACCATGATGGAGTCACTCTGCTGGCCAGGTGAGCCCTGCCCAGTCGCCAACTGGAGGACTTTCATGCTTTCGGTCCTCTCCTGTGGCCTCCGCCTCATTCTGAGCACCCTGCTGCTATCACAGGGCCCTGGTCGACAAGAACTGCTGGCACAATCGTCCTGTCTTCAGCCTCCTCGTCCAGATTCTCCGTGACCCAAATTGTGCCAATCACTTCACAGCCCTGGTGTTCTTGACAGAGGTGACTGCAGCTGGCTGGGCAGAGGGCAGTGGGAACATCTTCCTGTGAAGCAGCCATTGCCAGGGCCTCCTCCAGGCCACAGGGACAGGAGGGGTTGGGCTTGCCTTGCCCACGGAAGGGCCAAGAAACATGGCTGGTAATACTTTATAGGTTTCCTGGAGTCATAGACCTTGATCCTCCTTGAATCTCAAGCCTGCGACTCTGCCCTGACTTTGTCGACTGTGCTTCACTCTTTCAGTGACTTCAGCTTGGACGAGCTATTTAAATCAGCTCCTGATTCACTCTATAATTCAGTCAGCTGACAGGGAAAAAAATGTGTGAAGAATTAGAAAGAATGGAATTCATATATAAAATTTACAAAATCATTAATCATCATGGTAGCCAAAGATAACCACTTTCATGCTTTTGCCTGTATGAAGATATGTATGTGTGTGTGTATACATGTGCACATGTATATGTGTACCTATATGTATGTGCATGTGCCTGTGTGTTTGTGGGTATGTGTGCATTTGCGTGCAAATGGAGGTCAGAGGACAATTTGCTAGAGTCGGTTCTCTCCTTCTACTATGTGGGTCCCCAGCGTCACAACTGAAAGAGGAAATCATCAGTTTTAAAGTGAGGACCCAATGGGGTTAGGTAATAGTTCAGGAAAGTGAGCCAGGATCTGTAGGTGAAAGACCATGTCATACTCTGGAATGTTTTACAGCCACTTAAAACTCCAGGGGAATCCAATGCCCTCTTCTGACCTCCAAGGCATTGCATGACATGAGTGCACCAACTTACATGTAGACAGTACACTCACATACATAAAAATTTTTTTTAATTGATTTAAAAAAAACAGAAAGGCCTGTGCTTTGATTGAGAATACCAAACATAGTGAGCCTAAATAAGCACTTTAATTCTCCCTTTGTGAAGGACAAAACACAAGCTCAGAGAATTTAAGAAATTTGTTCAGTTATTGAGTAATTTAGGGTGAATCTGCGTGGTGGCCAGTAAAAGACAGGAATACATTTTTTAAATTTTATTTATTTTTGTATGTGTATGAATGTACTGTCTGCATGTAGGTCTGTGCACCCATGTAGTGCAATGCCGCGGAGGTCAGAAGAGGGCGTCGGATTCCCTTGGAACTGGAGCCAAAGGCGGCTCTCGGCCGCCATGTGGGCGCTGGGGATCGAACCCGGGTCCTCTGCAAGAGCAGTCGGCACTCTTAACCGCTAGGCCATCTCTCCAGCCCCAGGAATACATCTTTCTACAAGGGCTACATAGTAATATAAATACAGACAAACACACATTCATACACCTATGTGTGCAAATAGGGGCAAGCATGCACATTTTAAATGTAACCTTTGTCTTTTAAAAATTATTTTAAATGATCTGTATACACATATAGTTTTATACAAATAAGAAAATGAAATGCACACTATTTTCTTTTATTTCTTTTAATTGCAGTTTTTTCTTTTTTATCTTTGCTTTTCCCCCTCCTACCACATGAGTCTACCTACTCTTTAGCTGCAAGTATTTCATATGCAGGCAATCAAATATGTATTTTTCACACACACACACACACACACACACACACACACACACATCTGTGAATCCCTTCCCGTAGCCTCGGCCCATAAGCCTATTGAATTATTTGCTTTCTAGTCTAAAGACTTAGCTCTCCTCCATGAATTCTCTTTATCTTCAAGTTCAGCTCAAGTTCTCTCTCCTTCTGAAACTTCTGTTTATAATGCTCTTAATTTGTGTCTCATTCTTTTTTCCTTGAAACTTTCTCTAGGCAGTTCATGGTTGTATAACTTTGATCCTCAGTCAAAGCACCAGGATCTGTGAGGGCAGACTGAATCCATCTTCCTTTCTTTCTTTCTTTCTTTCTTTCTTTCTTTCTTTCTTTCTTTCTTTCTTTCTTTCTTTCTTTCTCTTTCTTTCCTTCTTTCTTTCTTTCTTTCTCTTTCTTTCTTTCTTTCTTTCTTTCTTTCTTTCTTTCTTTCTTTCTTTCTTTCTTTCTCTTTCTTTCCTTCCTTCCTTCCTTCCTTCCTTCCTTTCCTTCCTTCCTTTCTCTCCTTCCTTCTTTCCTTCCTTCCTTCTTCCTTTCCTTCCTTTCCTTCCTTCCTCCTTCCTCCTCCCTCCTTCCTTCCCTCCCTCCCTCCCTCCCTCCCTCCCTCCCTCCCTCCCTCCCTCCCTCCCTTCCTTCTTTCTTTCTTTCTTTTTGTCTTTTGGAGACAGGGTCTCCCTGTAGCCCCAGCTGTCCTGGAACTCACTCTGTAGACCAGGCTGGCCTTGAACTCACAAAGATCTGCCTGCCTCTGCCTCCCGAGTCCTAGGATTAAAGGCTTCACCACCACGCCCAGCTTGCTTCTCTTATTTCTATGTCCTCTCAGCCCCCTTCTCAACTATGCCTAAAGAAGACTTATAGCATGAATGAATGATAGGGTGTGACTTTATCCTTTAAATAACCTTTGGATGCTCCACCAATCTGTCCAAGACCTTAAGAGCATTCTTTACCAGCAAGTAGGAATCTAGATTCAGAGTTGTTTTCTTGTGCGCCCTTCCGTCTTTCTTGGTTTCCCCTTGCCAGATGCTCCACTGTCCAGATGTGGCAGGTTCAGTGGATGATGTCACTACCACTATTTTGGCAAATTGGTTCAAGTGTGAGGACCCAGCTACAGTGAAACTGCTGCTACAAATGACAGAGACCTTCGCGAAACACAAGAACCTGGTACAACGGGGTCAGGGTGAAGGACATGCTCTCTCCTGGGAAGAACAGCTGGGCCTGGCGATGTGGTGTAGCCAGTTATAGATAGGATGGGACTCAGTCTTGGATTCGGAGTGCAAGTTCTTGTGAGGCCAGGCCTCTGAGCTCAGGATCGGGGCTTGAGCCATTCATGCTTCCCCATTCCAGGAAAAGCCCAAAAGGTAGTTGTCCTATTGGTTACTCATAGAATAGGCCCAGCCAATCCCAGGATCCCAGATATACCACCCAGGTCTCTAGAGATGGGTGTCAGGGTCAGGGGTGAGGAAAGCAATGTGAAGGGAAATCCACAGTGTAATGGGGGTAGAAACGTTCTGTCTTCCCCCCTCTGCCCGTGGGAAGACAGAAGATTCTAAGCCAACGGCCTTCCTGGCAGCCCACTGACTAGCACCCGATGCCAGGACCACCCAAGTGAGAAGTATGCGTGCTTATGCCCACTGGCCTATTTGAGGGGTGGGATTGACCTGAAATGAGACTGGCCCTCGGGAAGAGTCTCCTGCCTGCATTTCTGAGCAGCCGTCGCTCGGTAGGTGAGGCACCTCCACATCCTGCAGCCCCATGTGCTGGGCGGCTGCTACTCAACCAACAATGAAGTGGTGATGGAGACCTTCCTCACACTGCAGCGCCTCCTCAAGGACCTCACCTGGGAGCACTCCTCCTCCTTCATCAATCAGCTTGCCTTCATTTTAGCTCCCTTCTTTGAGGAGGTAAAGCTCCTGAGGGATCCGGGGGGTCACACTCTTACTCTAGGTGGCTGTGACACAAAAGGGAAAGGGCAGAGCTCTCATAAAAAGCCCTCCCCCAAACCCAACGCATTCTTGGGGGACTGATTGATTCTGCCCTCTTTTTTTTTTATGATGCAGCATAAGAGAGTTGTCAGAGTAGATGGAGACGCTCACAGAACCATCTGGTTGGTGGGGCAGAGTTCAGGGTCCTTCTGAGCTGGGTGACCAGAGTTCAGGTGCACAGGTGTATTTCCAAGCATGTGTCTTCTGCCCCCAGGAGTCAGAGAAGCTGCGCTTGATAGCCTTCCAAATCTATGGAAGTCTCCTGGTCAAGGTCCTGAGGAAGATTCTCGTCTTTCCCTTGCGGCATCAGATCCTCAACTTAATAGTCCTTCTGGTGGTGCACTTGAAGGATGTGAACACTGATGTGGTAGAGGTGAGAAGTCAGGCCTGGGAGCCTGGCCTTCAGTCCAGCTCTCACTGGAAGCCAGTGCTGAGCACAGTTCCCACTGAGGGACCCACTAGCCTCCGACCTTGGAGAGGTTCAGTAAGTGGAGATGTCTGTCCAGCTCCAGTTTTACCTCCCTAGCCACCAACTCTAGTAGAGGACTGGGTGCGCACACTCTGGTGTGGGCCGTCTCGTGGTAGAAACTGCTCCTCTCTGCTGCCCTACTCCGGCCTTCGTAGTCTTCCTCCGGGCTGCCTTCTGCCCCTGCCTTGCCACTGAGTGGAGATGCTGCCCCCAGTGTAGGAGAGCTCCACCTGGAGGTGACATGCTGGGTAGAACAGGAGGCATGGACTATGACAGGCCAATCTCTGTGCCTAGGAGCCTAGAAGCTTGTACTAAAGCTAGAGAACTTGAAAACTGCCAACTCTGTTTGTCCACAGAGAGACTACTTTGCCACCTCCGAGGGCTCTTAGTTAATTTGAGGATGCTGCTGAGAAAGTTCCAGAAAGGGAAATAATCTTTTAGGGACAGGCCCCTTCTTATGGACTCAGTGATGATGCTCCTGATAGAGCCAAGCATCATGTAGAATAGGAACTACCCAGGGGGCCACTTGAGGCATTTGGGTGTAGTGGTAGACTCCTATGATCCTAGCACTCAGGAGGTTGCCAATTTGAGGATAGCCTGGGCTACATAGTAAGACTCTGACTCAAGGGGTTAAAAAAAGACTTTTGAGGGAAATCTGTTTTCAGAGAGGCTGCTTTTGGGGTGAGAAGCCATGGTAGTAAAGGCTATGATAGAGATAGCCACACTGTCCTGGGCCTCGGCAGAGTACCACAATAGGAAAAAGCATCAGAACTGTCACCTCAACTTCTTCATGGGAAAAGGGGGTTGTCAGTTAAGCCAGATGTCCAGACAGACTCTGCCTTTCTAAGTTCTAAGATTCTAAGTCTCCAGTCCACGAAGGCCAAAGTGGTGCCCCTTGCTGTCTCTGCCCGGGCTCACTCATTTCTGTGGCCCCTTGTGCTGAGCCTCTTATCTCCCCAGATCTGTCGGCTCAACCTCTGCAACACAGCTACAATCTTGGGCTGGTCCAAACTCAAAGTGGTCTTTGCCAAGGCCGATGTATTTACCATCCTCAGTGCCCTGGTAAGCCAGAAGCTGACTCAGCCTTCTGCCCTGTACGTCTAGTGGTTGTCTCCCCGTCCCCATCCCCTGCCCCATGCTTCCTGTCTAAACTGGGGAGCTAGGCACATAAAGTGGTAATTTCTCAGTACTCTGATAAAAGAGAAGAACGTACCTTCTAACACACAGGTAGGCACTCAGCCCAGTTTGAAGCTGAACAAGGCTTCCTGGCAGGGGGATCATCTTCATAGGGAGGCGTGAAGACAGGCAGTGTGCAGGCTGCGCAAGGCTAGACACCAGGGAATAGAATTGAGTGCTGACTGTGTCAGGGGCTTTGGATACATTGAGATTTCTGTGGCTTGGTCAATCCAGAAAGGCTTCATGGAAGAAATAAGGTTTCAGGAACTGGGGTATGAGGGATGTTTTTATAGAAAGTTCTGAAGGATTTTTACAGTTGAGATAATTTCCATTTATTCCCCTGTTTAGAATGTCTGAGAGTCAAGAGAATTTGCAGCGTACCCTTTCAGTTATGCTATCTAGCACCTTTTCTTATAGCTACAGCAGGAAACATCCAGAGCGCTCTGGTTTCTGAAGCAGTGTATGGCTCTCTTCAAGAGCCCGCAGGGCCCAGTCCGCTACGCAGCTGTGTGGTTTACAGGTATGCCCCCCCCCAATCTCCTTAGAGTCACTGCTGCCTTGATGTAGGGTCCTCCAAGCAGACTAAAGACCTGGCACACGAGGAGATAATTTCAGGACCCATAGTAATTAAGAGTCCCTATGGTGGACCGTCTCCACCTGCCTTCCCTCCCCACAGGGAACCCCTTTTCTATAGCGGAATGGGTCAACTCATAACAGGCAAGGGCAAGAAGCAGAGCTCCCAAAGGAGTGTCAGGCTGTGGTGCCCAAGGGAGGAAGTCCAGTGACAGGTGGACACGGCCTCTTGGCACCCCCGAGACGAGCATCTTTATTTTTATTTATTTATTTATTTATTTATTTATTTATTTATTTATTTTTGTGCCGCCCTGGATTTTATTCAGTAGGTAGTTACAGTAGTGTTCTTGAGCTAGCTCACATACTGGGGCCTAGGGTGGCTCTTTGCAAAGCTCAGGTACAAGCTAAGGAAGCCAGGCAGGTCAGGGGTCACCTCCACCTTCTCAGGCCTCAGCCTGAGTTCTCAACTCTAGGCTCCCTGGCATGATTAGGAGCATTATCAGAGAAACACCTAGTGGGAGTCATATGAGTACCCACACTTTGCTTCAGGTGCACCTTGTCCCTCTACACCCAAATTTAACTCAACCTGACAGGAGAGACATTTTCAACCAGGATTTCTTCTTGCAAGATGGCCAGCCTGGTAACCTGGGGGAGTGTGGAGGTGGGGCGGTGAGAGCTCCCAGCAAGCAGACCTGAGTCTGGAGCCTACAGGAAGCAACCCTTGAGCCAGGACCCCTAGGTGTGGAAGAAACTGCACTGCAGACCCTTTTGCCTCTACAACCCCAAATCAACACACAGAGGCAGAGTACACCCCATCATCCTACCCACCTGGCAGTCTCTAGATACTGATCTAAGGACATAAGCTTACATTTATAATTAGAGGATAATCTGGAGAACGCAGCATTTACAAGGGCTGCCCTGCCAGGCACCGTGGGGAGACCACTGGGAACTTCATAATCCCTTCTCACCACTGAGTCTGCCATCTCCACCCTTCAGCTCCCAGCAAGGACAGTGCAGGACTCAGATTCTCTGGTGGGGCAGATAGGACAGGGACTAGAACCCACTCTCACACAGATCGCAGCTGTGGCTAAGATGTGACTACCATCTTGGCACATCCCTGCCTGCTATCTTCCCCGAGAAGGCACAGGGTACATTGAGCCTTGGACTGTCCAGCCGTGTAAGTGCCAGAATGGTGGACAGCTTGAACAGCAAGGACAAGTGCAAGGTCTTGTCTCTACCGCAGCTCAGGCATGAACTGGGACCAGTTGATGCTGTCGGAGCCCAGCGGGTCCTCCGCCAGGCCAGGGAAGCTGATGTCTAGAAGGATCTCGCTGAGACTGTCATTCATTGTGTCCAAGACCAGGCCTTCTGTGAGAGAACGGTTGGCTGAAAGGCTGGGGACCTGTGGTTCTGGGGAGCCTGGCTTGGGCACCTCTAGATGTGGGGAAGAGGAGCTGTTAAACGGGTCAGAGGTGAGGTCAAAGGGTTCTGAACTGAGGAGCTCTCCCGGCAAGTCAAGAGGGGAATGCTTTTCAGTTGGCGTGGTGCTCAGCTCCATCAGCCTCAGGGAGTCAGGCAGGGGGCCAAAGGTGCCCTGGGGGGTTCGTACAGGGCTGAAATCTAGCCCCCCAACTTTGCCTGGGGGTGTGAGCCTCCAGGACTCAGGGGTTCTGGAAAGAACAGACTTGCTAGGGGTGGAGGAGATGTGCAGTGTCTCCTTGATGGGGGTCTTAAAGGGTCCTCCCTCCTCCTGAGGGCAGCTGAGCTGGGTGCAGGCTCGGAGGACTCTGCTAGGAGTCGGGGCTCCATGGCTGGGCGCAGTGTGCTGGGACCCTCTGAGAAGACCAGCCCGGGCTCACCCAGACAGGCGGCTGCAGGTGCTGTTTCCTCCGAGACCTGCTCATTTCCCTCTTCTCCCTTCGCTTAATCACCAGCATTTCTGAGACACACCGAGCTGGGGACTTGAGTCCGCCTTAGGACTTCTTGGGCCTTGGGGTGGGAGCGCAGGAAGAACCTTCCCAGGAGTTGGACAGCTCTTCTTCCATCGATGTGCACGGGGAGGGCCGCTCTTCCAAGGGAGGGCTCTCCACTTTGCTAGGCCTCCGTAGGTGCGGCACGTCCTCCCCAGGCTGGATTTCTTCCTCCTTGATGGACTGAACAGGAAGCAGAGGCAACAGCCCTTCCCCAAGCCCAGGCTTCTCCTCCTTCACTGGTCCTGCAGCGGGGAATGGGGCTCTGCCTTCATCAGCCAGCAGCACCTCTGGGGCAGTGTGGACTCGCTTGCTATGGCGGGCAAGCTTAGCTCATAAATGAAGCTGCCAGGGGCAGTGGCGCCTTCACAGAGGGCTGCAAGACCAGGGACCGGTTCACTGGGAACTGGACGGGTACCGGGTACGAGCTGACCCATGGGAGCAGTGGCTTCATCTTTCGCCGTGCGCCCAGTGGGAGTTCAGTTTTGTTGGTCACATTCCTGCGGAGCTCGGGATGGGGTCGTTTCTGCTGTGATTCCAAGTGCTCTGGCGATTGTGGAGACCCTGGGTCCAGTGGCTTAAACACTTGGTCCAATGTCAAGTAGTGATTGGCACTGGGGTGAATGGTCCAGAAGGAGACCTTACTGTTGGCGGATGTCTCCAGAACAAACATGACATGGAGAGAAAGGTTGTGGCGAATGGAATTCTTCCAGCCTGGCTTAGCGATGTGTTTAAAATAGGGGAAGTGGTCCTCAATCCAAGTATAGATGTCCTTCAAGGTCATGCGCTTTCTCTCAGTGCTGTTGATGGCGAACTGTATCATGGCCCTGTAAGAGTAGGGTGGCCTCTCAGATACAGAGTCCTGCCAAGACGCTGATGCTCCCATGCGTTCCTCAACCTGACTCTGCTCCAGGTGACAATTCTCCTTTTCCTCCATCTCTTGCTTGATGTTGCAGGAGCCCAGTGTGTCAGAACTCATCTTTCCAAGCCACTGGATATTGGTTAAGCTGTTGTCCAGTGTGCAGCCTGCTGCCTCATTGCCAACACAGCTCCCTGTCTCTGCCTTGGCAGGGTCCCCGGTGGCCTAGGCACATTCACACCCTTCACGGCTGGCTTTGGTCCCAATGTCTCTGTGATCACTTCTGTCTTCTTGGAATCACTGCTGGTTTGGGCTTGAGGCTGGGGTGCAGGAGTGTGAGATGAGGCCCCCCGCAGCTGATGAGGATGAATCCGTTGGGTCCGCTGTTGCCGCTCTCTCTCCCTTTGGCAGTCAGTGCTGTGATAATGCTCTGGATATCCGCATTGCTGGGGATGGCGACCACTGTGTGTTGGGCATGGTAGGGTGCTTAATAATCTTGATTCCAGTTGGAAACTTGCAAGAGCTGGACTCCACCACCTCCTTGAAGGCCTGTGCTTGACCAGGCTCCTGGTGGGCAAGGAGTCTTTTACTTTTAGCTTCCTCCTCTGATGTTTCACCTGGGGCATTTTGAACAGTAAGGGGCAGCCTCCGTCTTTTGAGAATTGGTGGCTGATGGGGGCTGGTTTTCATTATGAAGCTGTGCTTTCACTCTCGGTTGAGAATCACAACCACAGACCCTCACACGGCGCTGCAGCTGCGCTGCTCCACGTGAGGCTGAACCAAGCCTGGGCGGCGGGTCCGGCAGGGTGGTGGGGGTGGGAACCCAGGGGTCCGGGGCAGGGGTGGGCTGGGGATGGGTCCCCGAGACGAGCATCTTTAGAGTAGAGAGTATCCACCCCTCCACCTGGCCCCATCAGCTTAGAGCCCTTCTCAGAATTAGGGAAGCAGTTTCAACTTTGGAATGAGTCTAGCCCTGAGACTGGTCATCAAGGGTGGGAGAGACAGACACGAGGAAGGGATGCTTCCTCCTTGGGAAGGGGGCAAGGGAGCGCTTGCAGCCAGGGCCCACCGGGCCTTTGTGGGGCTGCTGAACCACCTCTGTGTCTTGTAGGTCAGATCATCCAGATCCTTGGCTTGGTGGAGGATGAGACTGAAGAGGCATACATAGGTGAGGGGAACCCCATCACCACTGCTTGCATCTTTTAGGGGTGCCAGTATCAGGGGGGGTGGCTTGGAAATGAGGGCAGGGGCTGGTCAGCTTCCAGAAGGACAGGAGACACATCTTTATGGCACTTAGGTTTGGGGTCAGAGCCCCTCTGCCCCCTGCACTCAGTCACTTGCACACATTGCTATCTATCTTGAGGCCCCCCCCCTTTTTTTTTTTTGGTCTTTTTTGAGGCAGGTCTCCCTGTAGCCCCAGCTGGCCTGGAACTCACTATGTAGACCAGGCTGGCCTTGAACTCACAGTGATCCACCTGCCTCTGCCTCCTGAGTGCTGATAAAGGCATGTGCCACCACGCCCGTCTCATCTTGAGGTTCTTTATCAACCAAGGTGATATGAACTATTCCTGGGAAAGACAGCCAGCTTCTTCCCCGGGACACCTGAGGATCCCCAGCCTGTTCTCCCGGGAGCTCCTTCACAGCTCATGCTATGGTCTGGAGCCTCTGTGTTCTCACTCTCCCTGAGACATGTCCTCTGCATAGTGTACTGCCTCAGTCTCCCCTCTCGGTACACTGCATTCCTGTTACAGAGACCTCCAGGTTTGGCTTCATCCTGGGCTGCAGTTTTCTAAGAGAGGTCAGGTGACTTCACATAGAACTGTTCTGCTGGAGGGTAGAGTTGGGGAGAGGAAAGTAAGCAGACTAAAAGGGCTGGTTCTGGACACAGGATGCAGAGCAGCAGGCCTTGTGTTCCCTGAGTCTGGGGCAGGTTTGGGATCTTGTTTGTAACTGAGCAGCATGGACTTCTAGAAGAAACCTTTGATTGTATCATAGACTCTTCCAGCTGCCCTCTTCCTCCCCCCAAGTAGCTCCAGTGCCCTCCTCCCCAGCTGGGCAGTCTTCCTCTATTCAGACCACTGTGCTCAACCATATTTGTCACAGCCTTAAGGCGCATGCAGCAAGACCCTGACCCCTCAGTCAGCTGCCTCACCAGACAGATCGTCTACATCCTAGAAGCCAAGGAGAAGGCGCTGCTGGCCAAGACCCGGTCCTCCTGCCTCTGCATGAGAAGGAGCCATAGGAGACACTTCTGAGCCTATGTGCTGGGGTGTCATGAAGGCCTGTGTGGCAGGGGGCTGCTCCTGAGTGCTCCACTAGAAAACATGTGTCGCCGAAGAACTTTGCTAATAAAAGGGAGAAGTGTGGACTTTTGTGGAGGAAGATGTCAATTTGTGGCCATATAGAAGCATCTGTCGTGAGCGACCTTGTCTACAGAGAGCAGCAGGTCAGGCATCTCTGCCTTGAGCTTGTTTCCCATTTAGCCACATGACTGAGGCCAGAGGAAGCAGTTTTCAAGTTTTGAATCAACTTGAACTACAAACTGTTAGGACACATGAGGTATCTAGAATCCACTTGTACCAGACAGGTTTTTTTTTCTTTTCTTTTCTTTTTTTTTTTTTTTTT